>JAODAL010047640.1:0-29718 GCA_025379985.1 Phyllomedusa bahiana | reverse complement strand
CACCCCCCGTTTCCAGGTGTTTATTTTCTTACATGTTGTAAATAACTCTTCTACTTATATTTGCATTTTATTTTTAAAGATTCTAGTTTCTTTGAAGGTCCATTGTGTATAAAAATCTAAATTTTTTCAGTTTCTTGTAAAACATCATGTCGAAGAAGAGAGCTGGTAACTTATCATCAAATATACTCAGTCTCAAAAGGTATGGCCTGATTTCTTCACTTTTTCTACTAGTAAAAGTTAGGCATTAATGCAGCAAAAGCCTCAGCAGGTGTTAATGACAAGACTTTTAATGGTGCCATCGGATTAGATCAAGCTTCCTTATGCAAAAAACCCGAAGTTGCCCAACCCCAAGGGAGAAAGAGGGCCAATGTATTTGGTAACTACTGAATTAAAAATTCTAACTCACCACCACAATTTGATCATCAAACTCAGGCATGGTTTTTTGTTTTTAGCGTAGACTCAGTTTTATTACAAAAAAAAATAGAAGTGTAATCTCCCAATAATGGCTCCACTAACATTAGAAAACCACGTTGAGTCCAAAATGTATCACTTGTTGACATCTCATTAGCCCAATCCCAACGGGAATACCCAATTAAAAAATTGTCACAGAAGATGCAAATGCAAGGACAACATTTTTCAAAAAAAATGATCATTTTACAAACTCCGAATTCTGATGATATCAACACCGAAGAGTCAAGTGTCTGGAACACAGTCTTCGGAATGGTCCACCTACTCTCCATTTCAGAAAAAAATGCTGTAAGCCATTGAAAATTGATAGATAACATTCAAATAACTGAAGATACAGAAGAAGAGGTAGCGGAAGATAACACAATTCCTCTTTCCACCCGGTATGACTGCGAGGATGATGAAGACATAGCAGATTATTTGCAAAACATAGAAGAAGCACCTACAGAAAATCAAGACCTATTACTTGAGGAAAAAAATTACTAAAATTGACTGGAAGGGGCATAGATCCAAAAGGGGAAGAGAAGTTGCATTGTTTTTAAAAGTGCTTTCAGGAAAATTGTTATTTCTAATACCCCTCAGTATCATAAGAATTTGAAGGTTTGGGTCTGCTATTACTATTGATGTCAAATGTTTGAATGGCCATGAAAAGACAATGAGGGAAATGGCCAGTCAAGAAAGAACAGAGTTCCAATAGGAAATATCATGCTTTCAAAGTGCCATTGTTCTTTAAATGGAAACAATTATTTGAAAATCAAATTATTTTTTGAGATTATGAATGTTTTGATAATTTCTTAGTGGAACACACTATCGTCCTCATGGAATTTGTTCTTTCCAAAAATAGAAAAGTGTAAACACAGCAAAAAGAAATTATTTCAGACAATTGCCGGAAAAATGCGTTGGCAGGTGATAGACAGTATGACAGCCCTGGCTTTCTCTGCCATACAGCATATATACTAATGATGGGAAATAGAGAGCAGTAAAAAAAATTAATTCAAACTGTCCAACAACTAACTCCACCGGAGACATCAGATACTTTAGAAAAAGGCCTTCAGAAGAACAATAGACAATCTAATATCATCACATATGAATGTAAAAATTTTGACCACTGATCGCCCAGTAGGCATTGTAAAATTATGAGAGAAGAATACCACCAACATAAAGCATCAATTTGATTTTTGGGGCACATGTCGAAGTCATTTTAGTCAAAAATTCTTAATTTGTCAAAGTCAAAATGCTGCCAACAGACTTAAACCTTGGATTGCACCAATAAAAAAAATCACTTCCCAAATCACTTGGTAAGGTAAAACTAAGAGACCTCTGCATCAGCGTTGCAATCATCCACTGTTGTGTCAAGCCCGAATGTTTTCAAATAATTTGAAGACACATCCATTTTTGGGGAAAACGCATTACTACTACAGCAGTCTATTGAGCCAAATATTTTGGAAAACATGCCTGAAATCTTTGCCATGCCTGCACCCCAAACTGTAACTAACCAAATTTATACGAACCTAATGGTGCTTTCACAGGGTGTGTTTTTTACACGTTTAATGCTTTTTTTTGCACAGGAAGGCACAGCAATTAAAGGAGTTGTCTCATTACAAGCTTTCAGCCGTCAGTGAGCCTGATAGTTAATTGAGGGGGGTGCTTCTTGGTCTGTCTCTTTTTGCTCCCTCTTCCCCCCCCTCCCCTCACACACAGGTAGCTCCCTAACTTCTATACAGCAAGGGGAGGGGTTTGCTGCCAGTTAACCCTGGTTTTGTGCCTGCCTAGGTCTGTTTTCAGGAGAGGGCTGATCTATGAGTGTAGAGAGGTCTGTGAAGCATTGATTTTACTAATAGCAGAGCAGAGGGGATGCAAGTGTTCCTAGTTTCCCCTGCTTAGCTTACAAGTCTCCCCCATCTCCAGCAACAACAAACCCTGTCAGAACAGACACAGGGCACTGGGAAGTGTTACTTGTGTCACTAGTACAGCACAGCATGAAGTATTCACATGCTGATCTGTATAATATTAGTATAGTGACAGTCCACAGACATCATGATTATAGTAACACACGGGGTCACTGCTGTCACATCTATCTGTGTAGAGAGCAGGAGGAAGCAGGCACACACAGGGTTAATCCAGGCAGCAGGGGACACAGAAGCCAAGATCCTCCCTCTCCCTCCTCCACTACAGAAGCATTCTGTGCGGGAGGGCTCTCTGCTCCAACCTGTTTCTAAAGGTGATGAGTCCATACAGACCTGACAGCCAGTAAGATAAGGATCAACAGGTCAGCTGCTATAAAAATTTTGGGAGAAGCTGATGCACTCCTACTAACAGGGCTAACTCAAAATTAGTAGGACATTTGTAATGAACATATATTGCAAAGCTGCTTGTTTTTTAAAGATCTTTTAATTAAAACCCAATCATTGTAGCGAGACAACCCCTTTAATTCTATACCTTCTGCACAAAAAAGGCATCAAAAATGCACCAAATCGCACCATGTGAAAGCACCGTAAGACTTCTACTCATCTTTTTGCAACACAGGTGTATCCATTCATGATTGGGGAAAAGCATTAATTAATACAACATTAAACAAAGCAAAAATCTCATACGATTCAATGTAATATAATGAACGATTATATCAAAATGTCAAAGTCAGTAAGAATTTTTTGACAAACCTTGTGGAAGTCAAAACAATGTCAACCTTTTATACCTTGGATTGCACTAATAAAAAAATATCCCTTGTGGTGGTCAGCCAGAACATGTAACCAGGACGCTGGTGAACTGATTGAAGGATGGACATCAGTATTTAACCCATGTAAAAAAATGTACACATTGAAAAAACTGATGGGATTTTATTGACACGGTCATCAGGTATAAAGATTTCAGTGTTACTCATGGGCTGCATGAAGAATCGGTGGCTTAATAAAAATTAAAAAAGTATTATAGAAAACCGGTTTGTTTTCGAGATATAAAAAAAACTGTCAAGTTTCGGGCCTCACGGGTTTGAACCGGAGGTTTTCCACAGCAGTGTGTTGAAATTTTGCCCCAAAAGGATTCATTTATACTATGATTCCGAGGTTGCAAGAACTACACTGGCTGTTCTTGATCACAATTTTAATGTGGGAAGACGACATGCAATGATGAAACTCTGAGGATAATCCTGAGCGAGAAAGAGAAAGAACGCATCGTTTCAGAATGGAATATTCTAAAGCTCGGAAGGCCGGGGCGATAAAAACACTCTATGACCCCGATCACAGATATTTCTGAAAAATATTATGGATATTATTATTTGCAATGGGTTAAAAAAAAAGTGAATGGAAATATTTTACTGTCTACCCAAACCTTAAAACCCAAGCGGGTCATGGAGGGGAGTAGAAAAATTTTGGACCTAGTATGCGCCTAAACTTCACGTTTTTAAATTTGCATCTTAAAACATAAATATAGAATATATATTTATTGCAAATTTTACATGGTCTCTGTAACTGTTAAGTATCAAATATTTTTTGGTGCTTCTGAATGCTGTTATATTACCTGAATAGTTTGTTTGGTTTACTACTCTAAAGGCATGTCCACATGGCAAGGGTTTTTGGACAGTTTGTTTCAGGTTTTCCGATGGTTTGTAAAACCGCAAACTGTCTCCCAAAGACTTCAATAGAAAAATCGCCCTGCAATCCCCACTGAACGGTTTTTACACCGGGCGATTTTTCTGACTGCAAAACATTGAACATGTTCATTCTTCCGACCAATTTATAGATGGAAAATTAACATTGGAGTCAATGTAAACCGCTCAAAACGTAGCGAGTGGTTTTTGGCGCGGTTTTCGCTAAAAAAGTGAAGAATGATCCCACCTATAGTGGGGGTGTTTTTGGAGGTCCTCTGCACTTTTTTAACACAGGAAGGTCCTACAGAGCACTTCCTGGTTGTTGATGGAAGATGAAGCACCAGCATGCCTCCCAGGAAGTATCACCGCATGGATATGGATGTCAGCACACTGATCTCCGAGGTGAGCGTCAGCATGAATGAGGGTCTATAATCTCTTTTTTTCCCAAACTAACCACTTTGTTATGCTGTTAACATGCACATGTGCTGAAAGTGAAAAGTGTTGGCCTTTATGCATCATTGATAAATACAGTGATTTGTTTTAGTATTTGTCTAATGACACTGGGCCACATTTGTTTACGTATTGCTTTATGGCATTGTTTTTTTTTAAACACAAAAAATTAAAAAAAAATTTTGTGTGTGTCTTTTAATTTTTTCGTTACAGGTACCTGCCCGCCCCGAGCTGTGGGACAAGTATGACCCCGGGTACAGCAACCGGATCCTAAAGAACAGGTCGTGGATCGCCATCTGCGAGGTACTGTACCCGGGGGAATGGAGCGGGTATGATGCCCGAAAGCAGGGGCTCATCCGTAAGTTAATTTTATTATATTACTATTGTTGTTATGTTGTCAATGTGATGTGACTAGACTTTTATTACACTGCTCTGCCCACGTTCCCGAATGCGCCGCCTGGCACTTAAAAATGTTGTCAGTTCCAAAAGGTGACTTCAGGGCTGTGGCCTCATGTGGTCACAGCATTGATGTCCCCTTTTACCACTGACAGGTTGTGATGACAAATGAAGCATTAGGTAATGTGGGAAATCCAGAA
The DNA here is from genome assembly GCA_025379985.1 of Phyllomedusa bahiana. NCBI lineage: Eukaryota > Metazoa > Chordata > Amphibia > Anura > Hylidae > Phyllomedusa > Phyllomedusa bahiana. Next base: position 24,621 of record JAODAL010047640.1, on the reverse strand, counting down.
TTAAAAAAGTCACGTGTCATACACCTTTAAATTTAACCCACTATAATTTCTTCCACAGTGGAGGATGTAACCAAGGATGTAACGTGCGTGACCGCTTCATCAAGTGGCAATGTGATGGGGAGGGAAGTGGGGTCTCTCCCTCCCGTCGCACGAAAATCGCCCACGCGGATGAGCTGATGTTCATCCTGTCTCAGGGAACTCTGGCCGTAAGTACTAATTTACGTGACATAGAGCTTTAATATTTGTTTTTGTTCACTCCTAGGACATCAGGCAATGTCGCTCGTGCCAGGCTGGAGTTCCCCCCAAGATCTGATGAACATCAGCAGAAGGAGAGTGACTCCATCCCCTTCACGGAGTCCAGCGCTACAGAAGAAGCGTCGGGGGGAGAAGATCTGCCAGGACCTTCAGGGGTGGGGCACACATTCGGGGACGAAACATTGTCTGCAGCGGATTATTGACGTCAATGCAAAATTACTGATGACTCCCTCTCCACTCTTTTTTTTTGAGGGGGAGGGCTCTACATGTATCAGCATTTAACAGAATCACCACAATAATTGAAAAAATTTACTGTTTGCCACAGATAGCAATATCCCAAGAGAATGGAGTGGCTGGAGTTGAGATGTATATAGGGCTGAAATACACAAACACTGAATTTGACACAGAATTCTCCACATAAAGTGAGTAAATTAAGTCTTGGCCACGGATTAAAATACCCCCACTGGTCTGAAGTTGATGGATTTCAGGCATCTATGTGGCAGAAATACACACACCCTGTATTAGACTCAAATTCCCCCACAAAACAAGAGCAGAAATTAACCCATGGTATAAAATACCCTACAGAATGAATTAGATGAAATTCAGGCGTATATGGGATAAAAATAAACACACCCTGTTTTTTACTACAAATTACCCCGCAATCAAGAGGTTAAATTAACCCTTGGGTATAGAATACCCTACACAGTGAACCAGATGGAATTCAGGCGTATATAGGACAGAAATACAGACACCCTGCATTTTAGTACAAATTAACCCACAAACAAGAGGTTAAATTTACCCTTGGGTATGAAATACCCTACAGAACAACCAGATGTAATTTAGGCGTATATAGGGGAAAAAAATACAGACACCCTGTATTTTAGTCCAAATTACCCCCACAATCAAGAGGATAAATTAAGCCTTGGGTATGAAAGAACCTAAAGAACAACCAGATGGAATTCAGGCGTGTATGGGGCAGAAGTACACACACCCTGGACTTTAGGGAGAATACCCCACAAACTAAAACAAAATAATAACGCTGGTTCAGGAACAGGGGTGTATATGACACACACTTGTGAAGGTCTTTCACCCCAGTCAATCAATAAACGAGTTTGTTTTGTAAAGAATGCTATATAGTGCTGCAGCAGAGAGACAAGTGAGAGAATTTGAGATGACGTCCGTATTTATAGGGCTATGACGTCACAGAAATTTGCTGGCTGCCGATTGGCTTCATGTCTGCACATGTCATTGAGGGTGTTCCTTTCTTCCTCCCAGAGTTCTCTGCCCCATGTCACGCCATGTGCTCGCGGCCATTTTATAAAAAAAAGACGATTCGTTCCTGCGAAATACCATAAACTTCGGCTTCATGCAGAACCGAAGTATTCCCGAAATTCTAAACGAATTCCACTTCGTTAGAATCGATTCGCCCATCTCTATTCATAACCAAAGAGGCTATAGATTATTGGACAAAAAGGTGATAGAGGAAAAAGGTAATAGTAGGTGTTGGGGTCACCATGAGGGCACCATATAGTTTCCCTTGCCTATACAGCTGCGCTCCTGGCCCAGTTGGGCAGAATATAGGCGCCGAGTGGTTCCCACACACAGTTTTTAAATTCCTGTATGTTTGTCAGTTGCAATCATGGTAACATTGACACCTCTGGTCATTAACCCAACAATTTGAATGCTATTTTTTCTAAATAAATGGAACCGATTGGTGGAATGACACGCTGAACCGAAAAACTGATCTTTTTTTTTTTTTTTTTTTACTTCGCATCTCCATTATTGTGTACGTAACATACTTGGTAGAGAAGCCAGGACCATCTGCCTGCCCATCACCTGCAAGAAACACAGCTTTACCATGTACTCCTTCTATTACTTGATCCTGCTCTTTCTGCCAGTGGTTGTGAATAGTGGGGAACAAGTAGTTAGATAGATTTTCATAATAATTAGATTTCTCAGTTCTTTGAATATTTAATAATGTGAACATTTGATTAATTTTTTTTAAAAACAAGAACCAGTAAAACCCCAGGAAATAGCATAATATTGCCCAAAGGCTATGACCACGCTTTGGCTGACTATGCCACAATGTTTTCACACTTCACCTCCAGAGAAGAAGAATATTTTTTTGTTGTTTATGCAGTTACAGCAGCCATACAATTTATTTTTACAGGACATTGTATTAGAAGCAGTAGCTTGTTTAATTCACTTTCAAATACTATAAACTTTTACTCATTTACAGGCTTGGGATCGGTAATCCAGTCCATGGCTTCCAGACACTTATATCAGAATTATTCCCCTGATGAACCGGGGACATATGGGGAAACACATCAGGAATTATTGTAATCATAAGCTGAGCTCTGTGATACATAGGGTTATATGATAGAGGAGAGGAGCTGAGCTGTGATATATAGGGTTATATGATAGAGGGGAGAAGCTAAGCTCTGTGATATATAGGGTTATATGATAGAGGAGAGAAGCAAAGCTCTGGGATATATAGGGTCATATGATAGAGGAGAGAAGCTGAGATCTGTGATATATAGGGTTATATCATAGAGGAGCTTAGCTCTGTGATATATAGGTAGAAAATTTTCTACTTTTATGGTTGTCACAAGGTGGTGATGGTATTTAGCGCTATCCTACCGATGGACAATTGTATATAGGTGAGCAAACTTCAACTTGTTTTTCTGTTATATATAGGGTTATATGACAGAGGAGAGAAACTGAGTGCTGTGATATATAGGGTTATATTATAGAGGAGTGAAGCTGAGCTCTGTGATATATAGGGTTATATTATAGAGGAGAGAAGCTGAGCTCTGTGATATATAGGGTTATATGATAGAGAAGAGAAGCGGAGGCAGATGAAAAGATTACTCCTCATAAGAAAGACTTTCTGTTGGAAGGTTTGGAAATTATTTAAAAAAATAATTTTTTTTTGCATATAATAAAGAGTATTACCATCAGCAGGTTGGCACAGCGATGGGCACACGAGTTGACCCATCGCTGGCCAACCTGTTAATGGGTTCCTTTGAGGAACTGTATATTAATTCAGATTCCAATAAGTTCAAATCCAATGTTGTATATTTTAAAAGATTTATCGACGATTTGAATTTTATCTGGCATGGATCGGTCGAGGAAGCAGATGGGTTTTTAAGATATGTATACTCGAATACATGGGGAATTTCTTTTAGTATCAATATTAGTAACAGTGAGATTCAATTTTTGGATTTGAATTTATATATAGAGATAATATTTTCTCTATATAATATCAAAAACACACTTCAAATTGGTTGACTAACAATTATGTGCATTTCAAGAGCAATCATTATGGTAAATGGATCCGAAACGTACCCTTCGGCCAGTTCGGAAGGGTACGGAAAAAGTGTACATCAAGGGAGATATATGAGGATCAAGCAAAAACCTTGGTAGATACATTCACACAAAAAGGTTATCCAAAAATGTAATCCAAAAAAGCAAATAAAAGAGCTTTATCTATGACTCAACGAGAGTGTATTGTTCAAAAAGAAAAGGATACAATACAGACATACCAATTTAATACCCATTTTATTATCACCTTTTCTTCCCAATATAAAGACATACAGATGATTTTGACAAAGCATTGGGGCATTTTAATGTCCGATCCCATTTTAAAACCCCATTTAACCGATTGTCCTAGAATGATTTATCGTAGAGCAACCACTTTGAAAAATAGCATAGCTCCATCACATCAAAAACAAAAAGAGGATTTGATATCACAGGAGAATACCGAAATCGATCTAAAAGGGTTTTTTCCATGTAAATGCCCTCTATATAAATGTTGCGGTATGCTGGAGGAAGGGGATACATTTAGCTCCACAGTTACTAAAGAGAGTTTTAAAATCAGGCATAAATTATCTTGCAATTCTTGCTTTGTAATATATTTAATCGCCTGTGATTGCGGAAAACAATATATAGGAAGGACTACAACAAAAGTCTCTCAGAGAGCAAGCACTCACCAATAAGGAAACATTCTGGATTTTTAAATTAAATACATTCGGTTTGAATGAAGTGCAGGAGATTATAAATTAGTTTCTTTGAGGATGTATTGTTATATATATTTTAACTATAGTTAAGAACATGTATATTGTTATGATGTTTGTAGTAGTGAATATTGTATAATAAGATTTTAACAATATGAAGATTCTAGGGCATAGAGCATGCGCATTGTCTCTCTTACACTGCTAGAGAAGTAAGGACGGAAGTGATCTAGTAATGACAACTTCCGGTACGGAGCCCGCGAAAAAATGGCAGGTCTAGCGTGGCAGGTCTATCTAACAGTGAGTAAAGTTACAATTGTATTTATTTTAAATAATATATTAATAAGAGGAAATGATTAGCATGAAAATGTCTATAAAATGAGATGATGACACTGAGTAAGTTATTCCTGATGCACGATAGAGTCGTGTGAAACGCGTTGAAGTAGAGATTTCTAAATGTTTTTTTAAAACTTTTTTGTGGATTAAATATGGCTTTTTAATTTAAAAGCATATTTTATTGAACGGTCTTAAAATAACAAACGTTTTTGGGTCCAAGCGCTAGAGATCTTAGATTTGGCATAAAATTCATTGTAGCCTTTTGAATATTTTTATATAGAGTTATATGATAGAGGAGAGAAGCTGAGCTCTGTGATATAAGGTTATATGATAGAGGAGAGAAGCTGAGCTCTGTGATATATAGGGTTATATGATTGAGGAGAGGAGCTGAGCTAATATGGACCATTTCAGTACCCGGCATGTGGAACGGAACCAACTCATAGAGAAATTGTTAGTGGGGGTGAATATGCCATCAGAGGACCTTACCCCATAAGAAGTATTTGTAGAATACTCAGCAGAGGAGACAAAAAACTTTTACAGTATAGCCAGATCTCTAGAAAGGACCTTGATAAATGAGTCCAACCAACATATAGATAAAAAATTCTTGACATTGTATATAAGGGATAATCTAATACCAAGGTCTAAAAAGTTATAAGACCTCGCAGTATGGTGAAACGGACTCTAAGTTCGATAAATTATGGTCAGAGACATTGGATAATTGCTCCTTGAAATTAATTGAACTTTTAACCGAAAAAGGAAGGAAAATTGTGTCAACCTTTCTGCCCAAATTGATGATTTGGTCTTGAAATTCGATAAATATAAGGATCATGTGGAGCATAAAGCTATAAAAATGAAGATAAAAAGTAATGTACACAAAAACAAGTTAGATACCATTAACAGAAAATTATTCAAATTAGCCAGAGATAGATTAGGCAAATTCACTCCAGCTAATGTAGAACCATCAAAGATCAATGTAATAGATCCATTAAGAACCCATATATCTTCTATAAATAGTATAGAACTAGTCAATGCACAGTCTATTACAAATTCTTTACCAGTAGAACCAGAGGAGCCTTCTCCAGTGGTTCGTAGACACAGCAAGCAAACACCACAAATACTAATGTCAAACATAAATATGCGTCGGTAGTCAAAAATAACTCTACTACAACACAAAATCCTAGTAAATTTATAGACAGGGGAGATTCACAAAATAAAAATAAAATAAAAAGAAGGGATCTGTTTCCCAAGGCAGAGGTAGAAATTACAACCAGAGAAACAGAACACTATCACAGGATTTTTTTGTCACTTACTCCAGGACAATCCGTACAAGATTCACCACAATGTAACAGAGATTTTTCACAAAATGATTAAACACTTCCATCTGCACAACCACATATACACAATCCTTTTTTAGGGCTAAATCCAACCCTAAACATACAAACCACAGCAGAAGAAACACTAACACCACCATTAATCCAAACAGGTTCGGTGCAGAAAAGAAAACTGCAAAAGGAGGCTGCCGAGGGTTCTTTCTTAGCAGAAGGCGCCTCAGTAAACTCTGACTCCAAAAAAACCAGAATAGAGACAGAATAAATAATGAACCAGTCAAAATATTCAACCTCTCCAATTATAATTTAACAGAAAACGAGATGAGCCTTCTTCAAAAAGGTCTCAACTTTTGTCCAGATAGTCCTGTTAATCAATTCACGATATTTAAAGATTTACAACAATATATTAGGAAGCTCACTTTGTCTAGATATTTTTCTATCCAAAAAAATGAACATAAAAATAAAAATCATGAACAATTAGAAGAGCAATCCGGTAACCAATCGGTTTTAAAGGCTAAATCGACATTTGATCCAACTTGGGCACATGGGAACCACATTGCCACCTTTAATCAGCTTGAGATGAAAGATCTAAGGAAACTGAAAGCGTGCATTCGAAAGAAAGAAAATCTCACTACCATACAAAAAAGAGCTATGAAAACCCTGAAGAAAAATAGAGGTATTATAATACGGAATGCCGGTAAAGGTGGTTCCATTGTCATCCAAAATACAGAGGATTACACAGGGGAGGCCCTAAAAATACCTAATAAAACATTCTATTATAAGAAAGTTGAAAAACAAGTATATGCGGATCTACAGTACAAAGTTCATTCCAACAATTCCTAAATAAATCCCTAGATAGTGTAGCTATAAATCAGAAGGGAAAAAAATGCTTTATTCATAACAAAACCATCTACCCCATTTTTTTTATCACCATCCCAAAGTCCGTAAAGACATCCATAATCCTCCCGGTAGGCCAATAGTCTCCAGCATCAATTCCACTTTGTCCAATTCATCACAATATATTGATATTCATCTACCAACCCTATGTAGTGAAATTAAAGAGTCATCTTAAAGACTCCAACCAGGTTATTAGAGAGCTAATGGGAATGGAATGGGATGATTCCTATTCCTTTCTCACTCTAGACGCAACAGCTCTATATTCGAACATAAAGCATAGTTTGGGTATACAGTTTATAGGGATTTATCTGGAAGGAGATAATGCTATATCCCAGGAGAAAAAACTTTTTTGCTGGAAGAAGTAGAAATGATTTTGAAAAACATTTTTTTTGAATACGATGAATTACACTACCATCAGCAGGTTGGCACAGCGATGGGCACACGAGTTACCCCATCGCTTGCCAACCTGTTCATGGGCTCCTTTGAGGATCTATTCATTTTATCGGATTACAATAGATATAGATCCTATATAATTTATTTTAGAAGATTCATAGACGACCTAATTTTTATATGGAAAGGAAACCCAGAAAGTGCATAAGCTTTTCTAAATCATATTAACTCCAATTCTTGGGGGATCTCATTTACATATACTTACAATCCCTCAGAAATTCAGTTTTTAGATCTGCACTTGTACCAGAAAGAAGATAAAATCTGTACCAAAACATATTTCAAAAAGGTGGACACAAATAACTATATCCACTTCTCCAACAACCATTATGGAAAATGGAAGTGAAACGTTCCCTATGGGCAGTTTCGCAGAATTCACAAGAATTGGACGTCCAGAGAAGATTTTTGCGAACAAGCAGAAATCCTAACTGATCGGTTCATTCAGAAAAAATATCCTAAGGATCTGATTAAAAGTGCCAAAGAAAGAGCCCTAAATTTGACACAAGAAGAATGTGTTTCCACAGTCAAACCCAGAAATACAAATGATTCTGTGGAATTTTTTAAAAATAATTTTATAACGACCTTTTCTTCCCAACATTCAGATGTTCAAAGAATCCTTAATAAATATTGGAATATTTTAAGATCTGACCCTGTTTCAAAACCTTTTTTTGACAGAGAAACCAAAGATTGCATATAGAAGGGCGAAAATCCTGAAAAACATCTTGGCCCCTTCTCGTCAGAGAAAAAATTAAAGCTGGAAACACAAAAAGAAAAAATAAACACCAAAGGGTGGCGTTACTTCTTGCAAGTTCCCTTCTTGCAAGTGTTGCAGTATGTTAGAAACAGGGGACACATTCTCGTCCACGGTCACAAAAGAAAAATTTAAAATCAGACACAACTTAACATGTAGTTCAAGCTATGTAGTATATTTAATCACATGTAATTATGGCAAACAACATGTGGGCCGTACGACCACAAAGTTGTCCCAAAGAATGAACAACCATAGGTCAATCATCAAAAAGCAAAGCAAGCTATACAGCCTCCCGAGACATCTTACAGAAGAACACGGTAATGAGGGATACATATTAAAACTATAGCCTATAGATCATATAAATGATAAGGTTCCTAATAGATTGCAGGCACTTATAAACAAAGAAATGTATTGCATTTTCAGACTAAATACTTTAAATCCTTTGGGCTTAAATGAGGCACAAAAGATCGCAAATCAATTTTCCAATACAAATTATTTTATACTTGTATCCTCTTTTTTTTTCTATCCTTTGATTTCTGTTTAAGGTAAAGTTCCAATGGAGGATGTGACTGCCATCTAGTGGATGTTGAAGGTTATATGTCGCAGCAAAGGGAAAGGTGAGATTTCTATACAAATTCACAATTCTTTTATATATCTTTTAATAGTAGTTAGTCCTCCATGCCTTTTTCATATTGAAATATTTATTTATAGTTTTAAACTTATAGTTGTAACTAATAGATGAGAGAACCTTCCTGTTCCTCTTCAGTGCTCGGCACTTGAGGGAATAGAGCATGCCCAGTAGCAATCTGAGTCGTCCCAGCAGTGAGGGCGGAAGTGCTCCTCGCGGTGACTTCCGCTTCTGGTTTAACACGGAGCATGCGATCACACTGACATCTGTGAACTCTGAAATGATCTTAGGTAACAATTGAGATAGAAATAAATGTTTGTGAATCGTTTTTGTAGAAAAGAAATATGCTTTGTGAGCTTTAAGTAATGGATTTTATTGATCTTCTGATATTGTAATCTTTACTGCTTGCATATTGTTTACATATATTAAACTTATAATGTACACTTCCGGTTTTCCATTGATATAAAAGGGACACTTGAAATGTGCTAGATCACTCCTGAGGAAGCACGTCCGATAACATGCGAAACGCATTGAGGCTAGTATTTTTTTTCCATTTGTTTTATTCAAATTTTATGAGACTTAATATAATAAAAGGTTAAAAAGCCTAAAAGGACAGTGCTCCGAGATTGAATTTCAGCGCTTGAGAACCTCTACGGCGGTCATATTGGCTGCAAGCTTATAGATTGTATCCTTTCTTATGTGCAGAGCAAGAATGTTACTTACGAGGATTCAGCGGCTGATAAGTGGATTTTAAGCTATATAATGAGTTGTACCACTTCAAGTACAACCATTTAAGGTGAGCACTGGTAATTTGGAATTAATCTGTATTTCACATATTGGGATATACCACACTATTGGTGCGCCTGTATCTGTCCTTCCCCTCCTGTTTGTTCTCTTTTTGTCTTGGAGGCATTAAGGTCGAACGTTTGCACAGCATTGGAATCGATATAGCGTTATATGATAGAGGAGAGGAGCTGAGTTATAAGTTTATATGTTATAATATATGGATGTATGGTATTTTTATGATGAATTAAGTTCCCAGCACTGTAGGGGTTAAATCGGAGGCAAAGGAAAATAACCTTTTGAATGGGATACACCCCCAAAAGAAAGGGGATGGTATTTTTGGTCTTTGCTCTATATAAGGGGCATTTTATGAATGTTGGTCACTCCTGATGAAGCACGAGATTTGTGCGAAACGCGTTGAGTTTTAAAATTGTTTTCTTTTTTTATCTATTTTATGATATATATACATTTTAAATATTAAAAATATTGCATATAGGAATTAACCCTTGCAATTTTTTATCTAAAATCGATATAGAAGCACTGATAATATTCCTTTCAAGGTTTTGGAGTATCCAAAGACCTTCGCTTAATTTGGATATTAGTTCTCACACCCGAAAGTGCACAAGGGTGAGTGCAATAAAGGATGACCAGCAGCTGACGAAGGATCTAACTTAAGTTTAAAAATGAGTTGTGCCATCAAGTACAACAGAATCAGGTGAGCAGTGGATATAGCCTGATTTACACGTTTATACCTGACTTAATACACTATTTTGTGCGCCTTTTGTCTTTCTGGGTCCCAGAGCACTTTTTTGCAATACAAAGTCCCGTGTATACGGTGTTTATGGACACAAGGCAGCCGGAAAATATGGATCCATTTGAATCAAGACACTCTGAACGTGATCAGCTTATGGAACGACTGCTAATGGGAGCAAACACAATGGTGGACAAAGATGTAATAACAGAGGTATTGGTGGAATACTCGGAGGAGGACACAAATATTTTATAACATAGCACGCTCTTTGGAGAGATGTTTAATCCAAGAATCAAACCAACACATAGATGGTAGATTTCTATCACTCTATGTGAAGTATGGTTTGATCCGTAGGGGTCTGAAAATATATAAGCCCTAATATATAAGCCCTCCCAATATGGGAACCCTGACCTGGACTGAAACGTTGAATGTGTGTTCATTTAATCTTATGAATTTGTTGATTGAAAAACGGAAAGAAAATTGTGGCGTTTTGGGGGGGCAAATAAGAGAGTGGATTTTGAAGTTTGAAAAATTTAGTAATCATATTGAATATAAAGATATTAAAATGAAGATAAAAAGCAACTTACATAAATATGAATTGGATATAATAAATAGAAAACTTTACAAACTATCTCGAGATAGGATTGAGAAATTTCAGTCTACAAAAAACGGGCAGTTGGTGGAGGGAAATTTGGAAAATTTACATCCAGAGGTTGAGACCAGCAATGGCCCACCCACTTTAAAAGTGGAGAAAGATGATCCGGTGGTTCATAAAAAACAACTAGATCTGTCCAAAAATAAGAATCAAGTAGATACGCCTACTTATGCCACGGTAGTTAGAAGTAAAGGGTTGACTAATTACAGACAGAATGCCACCCCGGTAGTCAGGGATGGAAATAAAAAGAAAATATTTATACCACTTTCATCAACAGGGAATACAGGTCAAAAAGATAAAAGTACATATCAAAAAAATAAAGATTCAAACAAGCAGGCTTCAATAGATTTAGCAAACTTCACCACACATGACAATTCTGGGGATTTAGATATATCCTCAGCATCTTTAGACAATAGTTTTTTGACCCTTACACCGAAACAATCAACCCAGGTTTCAAATAATCTGGTTATTATAAGCAATATGGAGGAGGACAGTTTACCATTAGCCCAACCAAATCCATCCCAATCTTTATTAGGCTTGAACCCACTATAGAACATCCAATCTACTACGGAAGAGGTACTTCTAACCCCCATAATACAGTCGGGAACAGTAAGAAAGAGAAAATTAGAAAGAGAGGAAAGAGAGGGTTCCAAAGCAGCCGAAGGAGACCCAGGGATTTGAGATTCCAAAAAAAAACAAAGTAGAAAAAAAACAGCTTTCAATCCAGTAAAAAATGTTCATCTTTCCAAATATGAACCAAGTGCAGAGGAATTAAAAATACTCCAAAAGGGTCTAAACTTCTGCCCAGATAATGCCATCAATCCATTCGAAGTGTTTAGGGACCTCCAAAAATATATTAGAAAACTAACTTTACAACGATATTTTGCAATACAAAAAAAATAAAAAGAGGAAAGATGATATACTGGACAATAGTACAAATGAGGAGAACAAACTCAAAATACCCACTAAGTCGACCTTTTATCCGATTTGGGCGCAGGGCCATTATATAGGACTCTTTAATCAAATGGTAATGGATGATTTGAGAAAAATTAAATGTAAAATACCCCATAGAGGAAATTTAACAATGGCGCAGAAAAAGGCTATAAAAACTTTGAGAAAAAATACTAGCATTACAATAAGAAATGCAGATAAGGGAGGATCAATAGTGATACAGGATACGGATAAATATAAGAGAGAAGCGCTCAATATTTTAAGAGACTCCTATTATCATATAGTAGACAATAGGGTATATTCTGATCTGCAGAGCAAATTTTTAGATTTCTTAAATCTGGTGCTACCGAAAGGAATAATAAGTCAGAAAGAAAAAGATGCATTATATATATAAAAAGACTAAAAAATCCTCTTTTATCACCTACCCAAGGTGCACAAGGACATGGATAATCCTCCGGGCAGACCCATTATCTCAGGGATAGACTCCACGTTGTCCAATCTTTCTAAATTTATAGATATCCATTTACAGCCACATGTTCAGTCGTTAATTAGCTATTTGAAGGATTCGGACCAAATAATTAGAGAATTGGTGGATATGGAATGGGAGGATTCTTTTTTCTTCCTCACCATGGATGTAGTGGGCCTGTATTCAAATATAGAGCACTCCCAAGGTATTCAGGCAGTGGGTGTATATTTGGATAGTGATAAGAATTTCTCGGAGGACAAAAAGCTTTTCATTCTGGAGGGTCTACGGCTTATACTCAAGAACAATTATTTTGAATATGATGGGGTCCACTATCACCATCAGGTTGGCACAGCGATGGGGACAAGGGTAGCCCCATCGCTGGCCAACCTGTTCATGGGTGCCCTAGAGGAGTTGTACATCCTTTCAGATTATAATCCTTATAGGTCCAACATTGTGTATTACAGGAGGTTTATAGATGATTTAATATACTGTACATATGGAAAGGGACCAAAGAAGAGTCTTATACATTTCTTGTGCATCTAAACATTAATTCAGCAGGAATTCGTTTTACATCAGAAATAAACGAAAATCAGATTCAGTTTCTCGATTTGAGTCTTTATCAAGAAAAAGGAAAAATTTGTACAAAAACATATTTCAAACCTGTAGACTAACAACTATGTCCATTTTTCAAGTAATCATTATGGGAAATGGACCCGAAATGTGCCATTTGGCCAATTCCGAAGAATCCGGAAAAACTGTACCTCCCAAGCAATTTATAAAGAACAGGCAAATATTTTGGTAGGGAGGTTCATTGAAAAAGGGTATCCAAGTCTATTAGTTAAAGAAGCGGAAAACAAGGCAGCAAGGAAAACACAACATGAATATATTTCTGAGAGTGCCCAAAAAGAAACATCAAAAAGTTATAAGAATAATTTTATTACGTCTTTTTCGTCACAGCACAAGGATTTGTATAAGAGCATTGGAAGATTTTAAAATCAGATCCCATACTACAGTCTCAAATTATGGAGAAACCTGGCATAATCTATAGAAGAGCTCAAACTTTAAAGAATTTAATTGCTCCATCACGTCAAAAAACTGGTATTAAAGAAATATCAAATACAGAAAAGGAAGAATGTATGGGAGTTCATGCGTGTAAATTTCCCACATGTAAAACTTGTGGCATGTTACAAGATGGAAAAGAATTTCAATCAACTTCTACCAAAGAAAAATTAAGATTAGATATAAACTTTCATGCAATTCGAGTTATGTGATCTACTTGATTACATGTAGCTGCCACAAGCAATATGTGGGAAGAACATCGACTAAATTGTCCCAGCGCATGAACAACCATAGATATAATATTAAAAGGAACAGCAGAATGTATAGTCTTCCGAGACATCTGTCGGAAGAACACCCAGAAGGGGATTACATATTAAAACTATAACCCATAAATTTTATTAGGGAAGAATCCCCTGACAGATTGCAAGCATTAATCAACAAGGAGTCCTACTGGATATTTAAGCTCAATAAACTTAGTCCTTATGGACGTAACGAAGTACAAGAGCTTGTGAGATAAATAGGTAAAATATGGAGGTAAAATACATCAGGGAGGTGAATTTATAGTTTGTCTTATGAAATGTTACAATTGTAGGTTGTTTTTTAGGGAACTATCCCTTTTAGAGTTAGAGGAGATCCCGGCGCGATGTGCTGGCATAGAGCAGATGCGCAATGGAGATGATGTGGCTTCTACAGGGTGATAGGGGCGGACGGAAGTGACATAGGTAATGACCCTTCTAGAGTCAGAGAGCGAAACTAGGGAGGTGATGTCGTGGGCATTGAGCATGTGCAAGGGAGATGTGGCTTCAGGGATAGGGCGGAAGTGAATAGGAAACAATAGAGACTTCGTATTCTTCTAGTCCGTGAAAAAAATGAGAGAAGGAAGATATTCACAGAGAAAGAAACTTTTAAGATGAGTTATAAGTTTATATGTTATATTATAATGGAGTGTATGTATTTTTCTGTTGGAATTAAGGTTCAGCCATGTAGGGGTTAAATCGGAGGGCCAAAGGGAATAATAACCTTTGAATGGGATACATCCCCAAAAGAAAGGGGATGGTATTTTTTGGTCTTTGCTCTATATAAGGGGCATTTTATGAATGTTGGTCACTCCTGATGAAGCACGAGATGATTTGTGCGAAACGCGTTGAATTTTAAAATGTTCTTTATCTATTTTATGATATACATATATTTTAAATATTAAAAATATTCCATATAGGAATTAACCCTTGCAATTTTTGATCTAAAATCGATATAGAAGCGATGCCGATAGTAATTCCTTCAAGTTTTGGCGGTATTCCAAAGACCTTTGTTTAATTTGGATAGAGGTCTATCCAAATCTATTGGTGGCGCCATTGCTTGGCTCAAACGGAGTGCTTGAAGAGAACAGAGTGCGGAGTTAAAAAAACCGGAGGATTGGTGAGTGGCTACATATGGTTTGTAGCAAAGTTGTTTTATTTTCTATTGCAGGTTGTGTTTAAAGTACTGAAACTTAAAAAAAAAAAAAAAAGCACTAGTGTACTCCCAGGACCATTGAGTCCCATGACTAGGGGGGGAGGGGTTTCTTTCTTGGTGTCAGCAGGTATAAATTCCAGCACCAGTGCTCTATTAGAGCTCCCTCTATTGGTGGCTCCATTGCTTGGCTCAAACGGAGTGCTTGAAGAGAACAGTTCGTAGTTAAAAAAACCTGAGTTAAAAACAGGAGAGAAAAACTGGTAAGTAAACAAACCTCTTTTATTTAATACTTCAATCTCATTAACTTTTTTTTTTTTTCTTCATTGCTGTTGCACCTGGATAATGGGCTGGCTTCACTGGCAATTTTCCAGCAGCTGCACAATCTGCCATATGATGCACTACTGGGAAGCATGCGGTCCAGGAGTGAATACCGCTGTAGCAGATGTGAGCCATGTTGATTGCTACTCTGGTAGCCCGATTTTAGACCTAGAGGAGCAAAAATGCGACACTGGGGGCGAATTGACAATGAGAAGAAGAGTTTGCTACTCTTGGAGGCAAACAGTTAGTGGGCTAAATGTGGAGGGTGGAGTATTGGATCAGCAGGAGGAGCCGTGTACCTGGGTAATGTAGACAGAGGGAGTTGCTAGGGGTTGGTACCAGAAAAGGTAAGGGCCGCTTCCCTCCTGAGATTCCTAGCAAATTTGCCAAGGTTGGGTGGATAATGCTGGGGAATCCAGTCTAAGACGATCATGGCCAAGGCCCTATTGTGACACTGCTCTTCCTAGACAAGCCGGAGGCGAGGAGCTGCCCAACTAAGTAGTAGGACGGGGATGGGAATGCAGGTAAGCAAAAGACAGTTAGTAGTTGTAGGGGATTCAATAATCAGGAAGACAGATGAGAATAAAAAAAATTTTTGTCGCCCTGGAGCCGCCTACAACCGAATGAACATTGGTTTGCTGTCTACCTGGGGCCAGGGTTCGGCTGTGGGGACCAGGTGGATATAATTACTGGGGAGGGGATGGCGATGACCCAGCTGTTGTGGTCCATCGTTGGAACCAATGACAGAATACACGGTAGGTGGAGGGCTCCTAAAGAATAATTTTAAAGAACTTAGGCTCAAAGCTGCAAGGGAAGGACCCTCCAAGGTTGTGTTCTCCGGAATACTTGCCGGTTGGCCATGCGCTACTCAGAAGACAACGGGAGCTTCAGGGGGAAGTTAAATGCATGGCGAGTCTTGGTGTAGGACAGAGGGTGTTTGGGTTCTCTAGAGCAGTGGGCTGATTTTTAACCATTGGGGTTTACAAATATGTTTTTACAGATAATTGCACCTGAATGGAAGGGGGTCCTCCTGCTGTCTGGGGGGGAAAGAATTATAGAAGGGGTGAGCGGAGTATTTAAACTAGGATGAGAGGGTGACAATATAGAAAATGACAGGGGTAGAAGGGTTAGAGAGTGGGCAGACTATATCGGCGGGTGGAGAAGTGTAAGTGGAATGGGGAGAGGGGGATGGAGTAGACCAGTGTGATAAGGAGATCCATGTGTTGCAAACAAGCATTGAAGATATAGGTACACACAATATATCATGTAAATCTAATGCCATCTACTAACTGTTAATAAATCATCACATGCTGTCTAATAAAGGTATAATGTATAATCCCATGCCATCCACATCTGAAAGGGACAATGTATAATCCCATGCCATTCTACCGAAGGAGAGATGTTTTATTCGAATGCCGCCATCTGAACAGTAACGTTTAATCCACATGCTGTCTACTGAACAGGTAACGTTTAATCCCATGCTGTCTACTAATCAGGTAATGTATGATCCCCATGGCCGTACTATTGAACATGTTAGATACCATCCCAAAACAGTTGACGGAAAGTGTAAAACTGAAGGGAACTTAAAATGTCTATTCACAAATGCTTAGGAAGTCTTGCTACCCAAAATGGGGAACCTGAGGCGCTAGTTGTAGAGGAGATGATTGAATGTGGTAGGTATTGCTGAAAACCATGGCTGGCTCCTCGCCTGATTGGGCGGGTCAACCTTAAAGGTTTAAATCTATTTAGGAAAGACAGAGCGAACAGGAGGGGAGGAAGGAGTGTGTCTTATGTAAGGTGGTGATATAAGAGGCAAATGTGAAAGAGGTTAATACAGGGCACAGTAGCTAATGATGTTGGTAACCATTGTGGGTGGAAATAGACAAGGGTGGGATTAATGCAGAAAATATTATTTTTGGTGGTAATCATATAGGACCCCCGAACATCAAAGGAGGAGATAGAAGAACAGATGCATAATCAAATGGTGCGGGCAACACTGGCAGGTACAGTGATTAATAAATGGTGACTTCAATTTCCCGGCATTGACTGGGGTCAATGTTCTGCATCGACTGAAACAGGGGAAGGAAGTTCCTCAATCTGTTAGAGGATAATTTTATGGGGAAGTTTGTGGCAGGAACCCACTAGAAGTGATGCTCTGTTGGATCTGGTCATTCCATAACAAAAGCTAGAACTTGCGGGAACGGTCACGGGCTTTCTGAAAAATCTATGTACAGTGACCACAATATAATTTATTTTAGCGTAAACTGGGAAAAAGAAAAACAGAGCGGAAGGTAAAAACATTTAATTTTATAAAGAGCCCAAAATTTTCCTTATTGAGGGACGCAATACAGGACCTAGACTGGGTAGCAGCAGCTATTAGCAATGTAGTGATATAGAAGCCAAATGGAGGAGCTTTGAATATACTTTGGAAAATTTATTGCAAAATATATTCTATGGGTAACAAGTATAGGGACTGAAACTAAAACCAAACTGGCTCTTATTAGCTTCTGTTAGTGGGCAATAAACAATTAAAAAAAGGGCATTAAATAATATAGTCTGAGGGCTCGGCATCAGCTTTGTAGAAATTACAGAGAGCTTAAATTAAAAATCTGTAAAAAAGTGATTTAAAAGCAGCTTAAAATTCAAAATGAAAGGCAGGTTGGCCAAGGACTGCTAGACTACCCCAAGAAATTTTTAAGCCATATAATGCCTAAAAAGCCAAAGTCAGAGCAAGTAGGACCCTTAATAACCCTGTGTGGGGAGCTGGTCACTGGTGATCAGAGAAGGCAGAGGTATTCTAAAATAGGTTCTTAAGCTCAGTATTATCTATCAATGAGATTTAGTAGTTGATGGGTTGGGCCAGTCTAGTGAAGATGTTGGTGGTGCCAGTACTGTTAATTCATCATTGCTATAATTAATTGGCTCAGTTGTAGAAAAGTCAAAGCCAAGTTAAATAAACTAAATGTGACAAGGCTCCTAAGGCCCTGATGGCTTTCAACCAAGAGTTTTTAAAGAGCTAGCTCGGTTATACGGTGTGCCACCTGTACATGATATTTTTGAGATTCCCTGGTGACTGGGTATAGTACAGGAGACTGCGCAAGGCAAATGTAGTTCCCATCTGCAAAAAGTTTCTAAGTCTTGCCCAGGTAGTTATAGACCAGTAGCTTTAAAATCTGATGTGGGTATGGACGAAAAATGTTGATGGGCTCATAAGGGTGACTATATACAGGAGTAGGTTGACAAACACATTTATATTAGTGATTGCCAGATGGTATTACTAATGATAGAAAGTGTTAGGTAAACTAGAAGAGAAACCATTGGGTTAGAGATAACAGTGTGTAATTGGATCTATAACTGGATGCTGGGTCCGTACTCAGTAGTGTGGTAAATGATATCCTACCTCTGGAGTGGTCCCGGGTTGAGGTGGTGTGCCGCAGGTGCTCAGTATTGGGGTCCTCTCTTATTTAATGTATTTATTAAATTGATATAGTGGAAGGGAGCAATAGCACGGTTTCGATTTTTGCAGATGGACACCAAGCTGATGCAGGGCTTTAGTGCAATCTATGGAAGATGTCATAAAGGTGCTAAGCAGACCTGGACACACTGAGTGCTTGGGCATCCACTTGGCAAAAGGGGTTCATTGTGGATAAATGTAAGGTTCGAATCTGGGTGAGAAATAATCTAAGGCGATCATATGTTCTTAGGGGGAGAAAATCTTGGAGAATCGCTTGTGAGAAAGTTATGGGCGTTTCTTGTAGATCATACATAGACTACAGAACGCATGCAATGTCAATCAGCTGCCTCTAGGGCCAAGTAAGATATTGGCGTGTATTAAAAGAGGCATGGACCTCGGGGACCAAGGAGGTCATTCTACGCTGTTACCAAAGGCTATTGGTGCGACCTCACTTAGATATAGCTGTTCAGTTCTGCAGGCCCCAGTTTATAGAAGGATGTAATAAAGGCTACGAGAGAGTAAAAGACGTGCACGAAACTTATAAGGGGAATGGAGCATCTTAGTAATGAGGAGGAGGTTAGTTGAATTGAACTTATTTAGTCTTGAGAAAACGGCTTCGGGAGGGGACATTGATTAATTTATTATAAATATATATATGGTCCCTACAAAAAGTATGGGGAAAAATTATTTCTAAGTGAAGGCCCCTCAAAAGCAGGGGGAATTCCCTGGTCGACTAGAGAAAATAGGATGCAATATCCAGAGGAGAAGAGAGTTCTTCACTGTAAGAACTGTATATCTGTGGATTAGGCATGCCTGAGGTGCTGGGTCACGCAGGAACTGAGGAGAGTTTCAAGAAAGCTTAGATACCTACCTGGAACTAAAGATATTTATTGTGTACATAGCTAGGTAAAATTCTGGATCCTGGATGGGTGGCGGCTTGGGGTCAGAAATAGGGTCTTCTACTGGAAGCAAGGTTGGGTTCTTGCCTTGGTGGGTTCCAGGGCATGAACCAGTGGAAAGCCTGGGCTTAAAGTCCTTGTCTCTCTCCCTCACCCCACATTTTCCCACACCCTTGGTTGAATCTCGATGGACACGGTGTATCTTTCACATACTAACTATGTAACTTTGTTATATGTTTAGACGGAGAGAAGCTCGAGCTCTGTGATATATAGGGTTATATGATAGAGGAGAGGAAGCTGAGCTCTGTGATATATGGGTTATATGATTAGAGGAGGAGGAGCTGAGATTGTGGATATATAGGGTTCTATGATAGAGGGAGTTGAGGTGCTTGTGATATATAGGGTTATATGATGAGGAGCTGAGCTCTGATATATAGGGTTATATGATACGAAGGAGCTTGAGCTCTGTAGATATATTGGGTTTTTGATAGAGGAGAGGAGCTGAGATCTGATTTATAGGGTTACATTTGTTATCTTGAATCCACTTAATGGAGTCAACTCTCTAAAATCTATCTTCCAATTTTTGGATATTTTATCTACATACCTATGTGGGACAATTTGGATAGTCATTTAAAAGACTCGGACCAACATCATTAAGAAGATTTGGTAGGTAGGGAATGGAGGAAACATTACCATTTCCTTACTTTAGATGTTTGGAGGGTTTGTTACTCTATTATAGACATGGTAACTTTTGAAGGGTTACAAGGCTGTGGACTCCTATTTGGGAAATGGGATATAATAAATTGTCCAGCGGATAGAAAGAACTTTCCTTATAGAGGGTATTCGGTTTAATATTGGAGAAAAACTATTTTGAATATGGAGAGTCCAATATCATCAGCAGGTTGTACGGCGATGGGGACAAGGGTCTGCCCCATCGCTGGCCAAACCTGTTATGGGAAAATTTCGAAGAGCTAATATTCTCTCGGATTATAATCTTTTTAGATCCAATATAGGCTTACAAGCGTTTTATAGACGAACTGATTTTTAATATGGATGGGTCACCTGGGGGAAGCGAGATGGTTTTCTTGCAAATTTTGAATAGGAATACTGGCTGGTATTACTTTTAAATCGGGTAATGAACAGGTATGCGTATTCATTCATGGATTTGAAATTCTATCATGAAGGAGGTAAATTATGTACTAATACATTTTTTTAAATCTGTGGATCTAATAACCTCTATCCATTTTCAAAAGTAAACCATTATATAAAATGGATTAGGTAACATCCCGTTTGGAAGTTGTTTCCCGACGTATCCGTAAGAATGTAATACACAATAAAATATTTACGGAACAAGCTCAGGTTTTGGAAAAAAAAAGGTTCAGGGGAAAAGGGCTATCCGGCCAAAATCTGGTGGAACTGGCAAAGAAGAAAGCTATGAGATATAAGCAGGATGATATATTCATTTAGATAAAGAACAAAAAATCAGCAATATCATTTCGCGTTCATTTTTATTACAACGTTTTACTCACAGCATATAAGGATTACGAGCAATTATTGAAAAAATTGGGGGATTTTATAATCGGACCCCATTTTAAAAAGCAGACAATAGCTGAAAAGACATGGAATAACATACAGAAGGGACAAACACCTTAAATATTATTTTATAGTCATCCACGAGAAAAAGAAAAAAAGTATTGAATAATTTGGAAGTAGGAGAATGGAGAAGGATGTGACTGAAATGAATAAATCCTACAGAAAGGGGGTAGAAACGTGTAATTTTCCATTTATGTAAGTGCTGCAGGATGTTGAAGGAAGGGAAAGGATTTTATTTCTTCTTCTTCCACTTCCGAGAGATTTTATATCAAGTATAAAAATTATAGTGTTATTCCAGTTATGTTGTTGTATTCATCACATGCAGCTGCATGAAGCAGTTGTTGGAAGAACAACCAAATTTCGTCCCAAAGATGGAATAATCATCGATTTAAATAAAAAAAAGAAAATTAAGGTTGTATAGTTTTTCAAGACAGTGTGGCAGCGGAAAATAGGATGAGAAAATTATACACTAAGGTTAAGACTATCGATTTCATCTCTGAGAACGTTACCGATAGACTCCAAGTGTTAATAAACTTAGAGATGTTTTGGAATATTCAAATTGGACACGCTTAACATTGCGGGTCTCAATGAAGCTTAGGATTGTTAGTTAGATCGGTCATTGTTTTAGAGATAAATATTGATTTTAGAGTACTAGTATCTTTAGAATAAATATATTCAGTGTAAAATTCCATTTTTAATGATATTTTATTTTGTATTTTGTTAAAGTTGTTTTAGAGTAAGAAAAAGGTATATTTAATGGTATCTAAAGGTAATATATACTTTGGGAGCGAAATCGAGGGTAGTTATAGACTGTATAAATAAAGTGTTCGTTTCTTATATTTTAGTGTTACAACTTTCTTAGAATTGCAAGAAACACCTTATGGGCAAGAGCTGGTGCAGTCCACCGATTGATTACCAACCGGAGAGTGACAGCGTTGCCCACTGTGAAGATCCCATTCAGGTTCTAGGACGATGGTATTTCCAGTAGTTGAGACCAACAGGAAGTGTTGCTGGTTGCCCATACTGTGACGCTCCTCCGGTTATCAGGCGTTCCTGACAGCCAGCAATGTAAGTAAAACTGGAGTCATCTAAAGATATGTATACCAAAAGAATTATGAACTACGATACCTTGGAGGAGGTAAATGGCATGGTATTATGTTCTATGTTATGTAATGGGGAGGGATTAATAAAGGTTGCCAATGGGGGTGGAGCATTATGTAGGGTTAGATTTAAAATGGATTATTATTCAGGCTGAGGGGCATTTTCTCCTAGTATGATGCAACGCGACGTGGCACGTGCGAATCGCGTTGAGCCCTTCTTTTTTGAATCATTTTAATGTATATTTTATAATTTATTTTGGAATAAATTGGTTTTTGATCGAGGAAAACCAGTGTTGTACAATCCATTTGTTGAATACAAAGGATTTTTAGCGGATACGATTCTATCCCCATCTAGATCTGCCCAAATTGGCAGTAAGGGATACAAATAAACGAATCTCATCTATTCTGGATGTGTGGAATACGTTAGAGTGTCTTTTGGGGAATAGCAAAGCTGCAAAATCCATCCTTGGAGTATATACTAATATGAATGTGTGTACCATTGTCTGTACAAATACCCAGGTGGAGCATTTCTGAGTTAAATACCTGTGTGCATCCTATCAGGTTAACTACTAATATTTGTGCGCCTTTTTGTCTATCTCTTTTCCAAACCCTATATTTGAGGTATAGGTAACAGTGAAATCATTTCATTTTATTTTAGGGTTACATGATAGTGAGAGAAGCTGAGCTTTGTGATATGTAGGTTATATGAAGAGAGGAGCTGAGCTCTTGTGATATTATAGGGTTATATGATAGAGAGGAGCTGAGCTCTGTGATATATAGGGTTTATTGATAGAGGAGCTGAGCTCTGTGATTATATAGGTTTAATGATAGAGGAGCTGAGCTCTGTGATATATAGGGTTATATGAAAGAGGAGAGGAGCTGAGCTATTATATATAGGGTTTACATGATAGAGGGATGAGAGGCTGGGGGAGAAGCTGACACCGTGTCGGCGTCCTGGATATGAGATCGTGCAACAGTGGAAAACATTGTAATACAAGTATGTTTTTTATGTGTCATGATTGTGCCTGGCACGCCCCCTGCTTTAGGTGCTGGTCGCCGGCCACGGCCGGTACGACGTAAACCATGGATTTTAACGTAATACCTTGTATTGTTATTCACTAGTGTGAACTGAGTCCTTCTTTCCCTGTACAGTAGGTAATTGATTCCTGGCCAACGCCCGTGTCCAGAATTCCCCATACGCACATCCTTTCGTTAACCAGTGTTCCCATTGATTGACAGCTTGGTTTCCCTATCTTGTTTTGTGTTTCTGCTCCACCTAACACCCTCTGTTCTGTGTCCACTGCTCACTTATTTAAGGATGCCTATTACCAGTAAACTGTGCTGCTATAGAGGTCTTTTGCTTATAGCTAGCCCCATTCCTTTTGCCTTTGCCTGTATTTGACCGAAGCTGTTCTCCTGACTATTCTCTGTTTCTTATGATTTTGTAACTGCTGCGCCTGACCGGTATTGACCCTTGGCTTGGACCCCGATTATTCTCTTTGTCTCACGTCTCTGTACCTAGCTGCCTGTACTGTTGCCTAATTTGGACTACGTTTATTGCTCTGTGTCTGTTTGTCCTGTCTGTGTCGCACCTATATCAGTGCAGCCATCAGTGTTACGGTTGGGGCCGGGGCTATTAAGGAGTAGGGTTCCCCTCAAAAAGGAGAGGGACAGGGGCTGGGATCAGAGTCAGGGCCCACTTGTCTGTGTGTGTGTCCCTGACCGGTCCCTGACATTAGGTTTATAAGCTTTGGTAACGTGTGTTTTGGTAACGTGTGATTGGTCTACAAATTGAGAATAGGCGGACTTTTTTAAAACTATTTATTGAATGTAATTTTTGTAAATGTCATTCTCCTGATGAAGCACACGAGGATGTGTGCGAAATGTGTAGAGTAGGGATGAGCGATTATAATCAACAAAGTTTAAATCGGCACGGTGTTTAGGTTGATCGGAAATTTCCAATCATGCGATAATTAAGGTGAGAATCTGCAGATAATCTATTACTATCGCGCCATTTTCGGCGCTTCCTGTCATTTTGGCGGCCAGCAAATCAGCTTAGAGCATAGAGCAGGGTGAGCTGGTTGTGCGTCGTCATGACTGTGATGTGTATGGTTGTCATTGGCTGGAAAAATCACATGACCTCGTTTTGCATAAAACAGCCCTTCCTGTTCAGCATCAGTGTCTCATTAGAGCATAACGTGTGCTAGATCCTCTATCATATGACCCTATATATCACAGAGCTCAGCTTCTCTCCTCTCAATACAGCTCAGAGACACAGTTCTCTATGTTCTCACAGACAACTATGCTTTTAGCTGTGAACATTAGAACATAGGTAGATTAGAGAATTTCAGTTCTTAAGTAATGCTGAGACTCTTTATAGAAGCTATCCAGCGGATGTACAGCACGATAGGTAGGGTGAGGGGGGGGTGGAGCGACCACATACAGGGCAGGCTTTTTGAGAAGGAGAGTGTATATTGTGCAGCCC
>JAODAL010047639.1:0-29720 GCA_025379985.1 Phyllomedusa bahiana | reverse complement strand
CTCCCACTCTATGGTCTACTTCTTTTTTTGCCACCTCCCAATGTCATTGTCCCACTTTTGGGACCTCTGCTGCTGCCTTTGTGTCCTGACCTCCAACTGTGTCTTGTCCCATTTCTGCCTCATTGCTCTGCCGTTGTGCTGCGGTCATCCCACCCTTCATTGTCCCATCTCCCCCTCATGCTGCTCTGCAGTGACCTCCCACTCTGTCATTGTGCCACTTTTGGGCCTACTTCTTTTTTTTGCCACCTCCGAATGTCATTGTGCCACTGTCTGCCCTCATCTGCTGCAGTTTGCTCCGCCGTGCCCCCTCCACACTTGCTTTGTGCCACGCTGACCTCATGCTGCGTCCCTTTCCCTCCACAGTGTTCTTATCCCACGTGGGGCCTACCCCTTTTTTTGCCACCCAGGGGGGGGGGAAAATCTGTCTTTGTGACACTGTCTGACCTCATGCTGTGCGTTGCTCCTGCCGTGCCCCTCCGCCTTGTCATTGTGCCACTCTTTTGCCATTCCTTTTGGGCCCACCTCCAAAATTCTTTGTCCCACTGTTGACCCATGGCTTCGGGGCTCCCCGTCCCTCCACCCCCCTTTGTCATTGTGCCACTCTGGGGCCTATTCTTTTTTTGCCCCCCAAATGTCATTGTCCCACGTCTGCCTCATGCGCTGCTTTGGCTGTGCCCCCTCCACACTGTGTCATTGTGCCACTCTGTGGCCTACCCATTTTTTTCCCACCTCCAAAAAAGTCATTGTGCCACTGTTGATCTCATGCTGTGCTGTTGTCCCCCTGACCTCCACACTCTGTCATTGTCCCATCAAAGGGCTATTTTCTTTTTTTGCCACCTCCAATGTATTGTCCCCCGTCTGCCCTCATACGTGCTGTGGCTGCTACCGTGCCCCCGCACTGTGTCATTATGCCCCTCTGTGGCCTACTCTGCTTGTGCCCCCTCCGACGTTTTTTGCCCTTTGTCTGTCTCATGCGCTGCTGTTGCCCCTCCCGTGCCCCCACACTTGTATTCTCCCCACTCTATGGTCTACTTCTGTTTTTGCCAACCTAAATGTATTGTCCCACTGTCTGACTTGTGGCCGTTGCTGTCCCGTAAACCCCCCACACTGTGTCTTTGTGCCTTGTCTACCTCATGCTGTATGCCTTTGCTGTGCGGTTCACCCCCACACCCTTTCATTGTGCCACTCTTGCCCCATGTTGCTGCTCTTGCCCTCACACTGTGTCATTGTGCCTTTCTGGGGCCCTACCCCTGTATCTGCCACTCAGAAATTTGTCATTGTACCCGTCTGACTCATGCTGCTGCTGTGGCTGCTGTTGTGCCCTCCACAGGTGTCTTGTGCTCTCTCGACCTATGTACTGGCTTTTTGCTGTGCGGTCACGCCCACCCCCCTTCTTGTCCCACTTCTGCCTCAGCTGCTGCTCCCCGTGACCTCCACACCTGCTTGTCCCCACTCTTGGGGCCATTCTGTTTTTGCCACCTCCAAATGTATTGGCCATGCTGACCTCTGCTCCCGTTGTGGCCTGCCGTGCCCCCCCAAACTGTGTCATTGTACCACTGTCTGCCTATTGCTGTGCTGTGGATGTGTCGTGCCCCAAACTGTGTCATTGTGTCACCTGAGGCCTACTCCTTTTTTGCCACTTCCAGAATGTCATTTGCCACTGCTGACCTCATGCTGCTGCTTTGCACCTCCCCGTGACCCCCACACTTGTTTTGTCCCACTCGTTGCCTAAATTTTTTTTTTCCCACCTCCAGATGTCTTTGTGCCACTTTCTGACCTCATGCTGCTTTGTGGTCCTGCCGTGACCTCCCTTTCTGTCATTGTGCCATTTTGGGGCCTTTCCTTTTTTTCCCTGCAAAATTCATTGTGCCACTGTGGTACCTTAGCGGGTATGGCTGCGCCGTCCCCTTCCACACGGTGCCCATTGTGCCACTCTGTGGCCTACTCCTGTTTTTTTCATCCCCGAAAGTTTTGGTCCCAAACGGGTTGTTTCCCCATGCTGCTGCTGTTTTTTCCTGCCGTGCCCTCCACCCCTGTTTTAAATTTATGCCACTCTGGGCCAAACCCTGTTTTTCCCGCCTCAAAATTTGCCCAATTGTGCCACTGTCTTTCCCTTATCGTTGCGGGGCGGGCCCCGCTCCCGGGTGACATCCACACTGTGTTATTATCCCCACCCCCGGTTTGTCCAAACTCCTGTTTTTGCCACCCCCAAAAATTTGTTTTTTTTGGCCACTGTCGATCTCTTTCCGGGCTGGGGGTTGCTCCTGCAGTGACCCCCACCATTTCTGTCTTTGTGAAAATTTTATGGACTACCCCTGTTTTTGCCACCCAAATTTTCATTTTTCCCAACTGTTGCCCTCATGCTGCTCCCTTTTTGCCCTGCCGTGACCTCCACACTCTGTAAATTGTGCCACTGTCTGCCTTAGGGCTGCTGCTGTGACTGCTGCCTTTAAACCCCCCACAATGGGTCATTTTTGCCACTCTTGTGGCCCAAAACCCTTTTTTTGGGCCCCCTCCAAAAAGTTTTTGTGCCCTTTTTCTGATCTGATGCTGCGCTTTTTGCTCCTCCCCGTGACTCCACCCCGTTTGTCATTGGGGCCAATCTAGGGCCCCCTACTTTTTTTTCCCAAACCTCCAAAAATGTCTTTGTGCCCTTGCCCTAAACCTTCAGGGCTGCGTTTGTGGCTGTTTCCCCGGGGACCTCCACCCCTGTCATTGGGGCCACTGTCTAAATATGTTTGCTGCTGGGCTGCTGCCGTCCCTCCGCACTGGGGCCCATTTTGGCCCATTTCGGGTGGCCTACTCCTTCGTTTCCCGCCCAGAAAGTCTTTTGTGCCACTGTCCGATCTCATCCTGCGCTGTTGCTCCTTGCCGGGGACCTCCAAAACTGTGTATTTGCCACTTTTTAGGGCCCTTTCTTTTTTTTTGCCCCCTTCCAAAATGTCTTTTTGTCCCACTGTCTGACCTCATGCTGCTGAGGTTGCTCGTCCCTTTTGACCTCCAACTGTGTCATTGTGCCATTTCTTTTGCCCTCATTCTGCTGCTGCCGCTTTTCTGCGCAGTCACCCACCCCTTTGTCATTGTGCTACTCTCTGCCCTAATTTGCTGCTGCGTTTGGGGACCTCCCCCACTTTTGCCATTGTGCCACTCTCTGCCCCTCATGCTGTTTCTCCTCCCCTTTCACCTCCATTTCCTGTAATTTTTCCCAACCCCTGGGCCTACTCCTGTTTCTGCCACCTCCAAAATTTGTCATTGTACCACTGTCTGCCCCTATTGCTGCTTGTTTTGGTGCTGTCTTTTCCCTTTCCAACCCGGGGGTCATTGTGTTCCCCTTTTTGTGGCCCCTTCCTTTTTTGCCCACCCCCAAAAAGGCCCTTTTTGTCCCACTTCTGTCCCTCATGCTGCTGCCGCCTTTCACCCCCCGCTCTTTTCATTGTGCCACTCTGTGGCCTACTCCTTTTTTTTGCCACCTTCCATTTTTGGCCCTTGTCCCAAACTTTTTCGGGCCCCTCAGGGCTGTTTGGTGCCGTGACCTCCCACTGTGCATTGGGGGCCCCCTGGGGCCAACCCCGTTTTTGCACCTCCGGGAATTTTCCTTTGTTCCACGGTCTGACCTCATTGCTGAACCCCGGTCACCCCCAAAACTCTCTGTCTTTGTGCCACTCTGTTGCCAAATTTTCCTTTGTTTTTTTGCCACCTCTAGAATGTCATTGTGCCACTGTCTGACCTCATGCTGCTGCTTTGGCTGCTGCCGTGCCCTCCACACTGTGTCATTGTGCCACTCTGTGGCCTACTCCTGTTTTTGCCACCTCCAGAAAGTCATTGTGCCACTGTCTGATCTCATGCTGCTGCTGTTGCTCCTGCCATGACCTCCACTCTCTGTCATTGTTCCACTCTGTGGCCTACTCCCTTTTTTGCCACCTCCAGAATTTGTCATTGTGCCACTGTCTGACCTCATGCTGCTGCTTTTGCTCCTGCCATGACCTCCACACTCTGTCATTGTGCCATGTTTTTGCCATCTCCAGAATGTCATTATGCCACTGTGTGACCTCATGCTGCTGCTGTTACTGCTGCCGTGACCTCCACACTGTGTCATTGTGCCACTCTCTGACCTCATGCTGCTGCTGCTGTTGCTGCTGCGGTCACCTCCACACCCTGTCATTGTGCCACCCTCTGCCCTCATGCTGCTGTTACCTCCAGACTCTGTCATTGTGCCATTCTGTGGCCTACTCCTGTTTTTGCCACCTCCAGAATGTCATTGTGCCACTGTCTGACCTCATGCTGCTGCTGTTGCTCCTGCCGTGACCTCCACACTCTGTCATTGTGCCACTCTGTGGCCTACTCCTTTTTGCCACCTCCACAATGTCATTGTGCCACTGTCTGACCTCATGCTTCTGTTGTGGCTGCTGCCGTGACCTCCCCACTCTGTGATTGTGCCACTCTGTGGCCTACTCCTGTTTGTGCCACCTCCACACTGTGTCATTGCGCCACTCTGTGGCCTATTCCTGTTGTTACCACCTCCAGAATGTCATTGTACCACTGTCTGACCTCATGCTGCTGTGGCTGCTTTGGCTGCTGCTGTCACCTCCACACTCTTTCACTGTGCCACTCTGTGGACTTCTGATGTTTCCACCTGAGCCCTCAGCTTGTTTCTTTCCAGCTGGCGCTGCCATGACTTTATCAGGCTACATTCCCACTTCAGTTTTTTGGTCAGTTTTGCCCTCCTAAGTGCCCAGGGAATTTCAAAGTGAAGTGATTCTAATAGCGGTGTCAGTCATGTGCGTGTCATACTAAAACACAGCATTGTATGAAGACCAAACCAAGCTCCCTCTGAATATTTAAGCATTGCACAACGTTCTACAGCACCCTACAGGCTCTCTGCAGCCTGGAAATAGCTGCTTTTTAACACGAAGTAATTCAGACCGAAACTAATTTTGTCGGAAAATTCGGCAAAGTCGGCGAACCGAATTTTTGAGAAATTTGCCCATCTCTAGGTGGAACCCATCTTTGTCCACCATACGGAAAGGCAACATTTCCAAGGCCAACAAATGTACTAAGTCCTGTTATCCTGAACCTCGATGTTTCCCATTGGCATGTTCTTGCTGCTATCAATGGTACTGCTGCCTAATCTTGTCGAACCGGAACCTCCATATTCCCCATTGGCATGTTCTTGCTGCCACCATTGGTACTGCCATCTAATCTAGTCCAACCTGCAGAGGCATAAGTTCAAGTTCTTGGGCCCTGGTGCAAAAAGTGAAATGGGACCTCCCGTTACCACGGCTGCCTTTTTTCTGTCTTTTTTTAAAATCGTTTCAGGGCCCCATCAGAAAATTTTAATTTGGGGCCCCCACCCATTACTAGTTCCTTTTTTTTAAACATATCAGTGGCCCCTTTTTTTTTGGGGGCCCCTGACAGAAGTACTGCCTGTATGCCCTATATATAGATGGGCAAGCTAATTGATTTTTGAAGTTTATTTGAGGAAGGGGCAGCCTCATTGGCTTGCTGAAACTCCTACCCTTTTTTAAATTTGGTGCGGGAAATAATTCGTAGCGGGTTTCCCTATCACCCCTTTGATTTGTTGTAGTCTGAATGGACTCCTAGTGGGAAAACATGTTCAGTGTTTGGACTCACCTTTTGCTGGTGACCCCCTTGCCCGCTTTTGGGGGTGGTGAGCTTAATACAATTTTTTGGATAAAAAACCCTGAAAAACAAGAGTCCCGGGTTTTTTCCCATTTTTTCCCTTGGCGGGTAATGCATTTTCCAAATTTTCCCTATATACCTTGTTTTTCCCACTTAGTTTTTAGTTTGTAAACTTATATTTGTTTTGATGTTTGCCTATTGCCTTTTCAATGTGCACCTAGCTTAAATTTTTTCAAAATATAGGGATGTGCACACCCCCAAATTTGGGTTTTTTTAACTGCCTATTGGCCCCCCTGCCAGTTACCAGGGTCCCCTGTCCAAAAACCGGTTTTTTTTATGGGTTCAAAGTGGTTTTGGGGGCCCCTCAAGAATTATGCCCCCATAGCGGCTGTTTACAGTGGACCTTCTATAAACTATCCCCGGGCCAGCTAAACCCCCTGTTTCCCCCTTGGGATGTTCTTGATGCCCCCATATTTATCAATTTTACAAAAACTTGCAAACAGAGGCATAACTTGAAATTCTTGGGCCCTGGTGAAAAAAATTTAAAACGGGGGGCTTTCCCGCGAGTTACCCTTTGCCTTTTCCCCAAAAACCGGGTTTTTTTTATGTGGCAAAGGGGGTTTTGGGGGCCCCCCAAGGATTAAAGGCCCCCTTTAATTTTGTACTGTGCCCAAAATTCCTTAGCAATGCCCCCGCTTGCAAGGGTGTCCTCATTTTTTAAATTAAAACCATTTGGGAAAAGGGAAAGAAGTATTTTTGGGCCCCTCTTTTTTTTTTTTGTCACTCTTTGGGAGCCAAATTTTCTTCACTAAGTTGTTCCAAAAAATCCCCGTTTTTCTGTTTGAATTTTGGGAAATTTCGCTTTCCTCACCCTTTATAATATACTGGGAAAAATTTAAACCCAAAAAATTTTTTTTCCCCTTGACTTTAATTTGGGTTTGAGTTCGAATCGAACCCCGAAAAAGAAAAACCACTACGGTTGAAATTTTTAAATCGAACCGAGGGATTTTACTGTTCGCTCATCTTTTAATTATAAATTATTCAAGGGCTATTGTTAAATTTCTTTTCAAGTTAAAAAAATACAGAGGTCCTCTAGTTCGCCTATTGTGTAAAAGTGTTTAAACCCAAAGTTTAAAAACAAAGCCCCCCCATGAAAAGGGAAAAAGCTAATTGTCCCATTTTAGGGGGAAAAAAATTCCTTCCCCACTTGGGAAACTGTTATTCTGAAATAAATCCCTGGGTAAAAAAACCCTTTTTTTCCAAAAATCCTAGCACTTATAACTTGCATTTTATAACTCTAGAAATGCATCCCAAAACCTTTTGAACCTTTTATTGAATTTTTCATTGAAAGGTTCCCCTGGCAGAGGTTCCAAATTCTCACTTTTTTTACAGTAAGAAACCCTTTTTAAATTTTTATGTAGAACCTTCTTTCCCCAAGTTGGGAGGGATGCTTCCTTGCTCTTGATACAGTCCTAGTTATAAATAGATAATGGGTGAGATCTCATATTTTAAAACCTTTTATATTGAGAAATTTTCATAAATTTCCCGGGGCCCCAAAAAATCTTTCTTTTTCTCTTAAAATAAATAAAACCCCAATTTTGTTAATTTTTCCCGGGGATTGCAGTAACCCAGTCCTTTTATTACTTTTGTTACCTGCTGTTGAACCTGTTCAAGCTCTACAATGTCTCTCTTGTGCACTGGTGCGGAAAACTGTACACAATATTCCATGTTTGGTCTGACCAGTGACTTGTGTAATAGGAGAATTATGTTCTCATCATGTGCATATATGCCCCATAATCCTATTTGCCTTGGCATCTTCTTCCTGACACTGGCTGCTACAATTAAGTTTACTGTCCACTAAGATTCCCAAGTCCTTCTCCATGTCACTTTTAGCCACTTTTTTCAGGTTAACAAGTTATCGTGGAATGTATTTTTCCATCCCAAGTACATAACCTTGTATTTATCCATGTTAAACCTCATCTGCCACTTCTCTGCCCAGGCATCCAACCTATTAAGATCCATATGTAATAGAACATTATTCTTTATTTTTTTAATTACTTTACACAGTTTAGTATCATATGCAAAGAATAATTTTCTACTGTGCAATCTTTCTGTAATGTTTTTAATGATTATATTAAAGAGAATAGGGGGGTTATTAGTAGGGGTAAGTATTCAAAACAGTGGTAGCACAGTGTATTCAATATAATCAGTATACTCACGTGACCACTATGAACTCTAAATGGGGCTCATAGCTATCTCCATTTCATCACCTATTATGGTGTTTTTTATCAGTGTTTATCTGGTTTTGTCTGCTGCATTTATGTTGCAGTCCGATTAATTAATTCTCCCCTGAAGAACCATGATAGAGATGGAGAAAAGCGTTGGGTTATTATTTTGGACCTCACAGCTTTGAATTATTCCTTCTATAATATGTCATAGTGTGTGACAGGGGAAATCCTTTGTAGGGTGGAGTTGTCCTTTTTGGGACAGGTGCACCATCAGACAGGCAGGGCATAACAGGGACTGTTAGGGAATTTATGTCTTTATCCTTTTAACAGCACATATGGACCGCAGAGTGTCTGGCTGAGATTTTGAGGCACCAACAGCTATAAAAGAATTAACTGTTACCCAGATTCATAGTGGTCACGTGAGTATACTGATTATATTGAATACACTGTGCTATCACTGATTTGAATACTTACCCTTACTAATAACACACACATTAGACTAATATGTTATGCCGGATATATTTGGAAATAGTTTAATGTCCTCATACGACTCATAAATCAAATTTTATATATTTCTAGGGAAATTTAATAAAGGTTAAAATTTAGCTGTTTTTCTTAGATTTGTGAAGGTTTAATTTGGCTTTAGGCCGTTGTGTTGATGGGATCAACTATTTGGTTTTTAAAGATAATAGGGCCCAATACTGAACCCTGTGGAACCCTACTAGTAACAAGGATCCAGTATGAGTATGTAGCATTAATCACCCCCCTTTGCTTTCTATTCTATTATTTTGCATTTTCCCACTTGCAAACATTTTTCCCCACTCCAAGCATTCTTATTTTACTTACCAACCTTTTATGTAAAATGCTTTCGAAAAATACAGATATATGACATTTAATGCCTCACCCCAATCCAGTCTAGAGCTAACCTCCTCATAGAAGCTGATTCAATTTGACAGGACTGATCCTTCATAAACCCACGCTGGAATGGAGTTATACATTTATTTTCAGAGAGAAAATCCAGAATAGCATCTCTTAGAAAACCTTCAAACATTTTACCTACGACAGAGGTTAAACTTACCGGCCTATAGTTTCCAGAATCACTTTTTGCCCGCTTTTTGAAAATTGGCACCACATTTGCTATGCGCCAATCCTTTGGGACATATCCCATTATTATACAGCCCATTCAATATTAAAAATAGGGGTCTCTGTAACACATTACTTAATTCCCTTAGGACATGGGGGTGTATACCATCAGGACCTGGTGACTTGTCTATTTTAATTTTCTTAATGTATATCTGCGCTTACATAGTTAGTACGGTTATAAAAAGACATGTGTCCATCAAGTTCAACCAAGGGTGGGGAAAATGTGGGTGAAGGGAGGGAGACTAGGAGTTTAAGCCCAGCCTACCCACTGATGAATGCCCTAAAACCCACAATGAACTTCTTCCTGGGTTAGACAAGAAACATTTAAGGTGGAATTTACCTCATTCCACTGCACATCAACAGGAATGTCATTTTCCTTTGAAAATACAATGGAGAAAACTTTTTTAATAGGTTTACTTTCTCCTCATCGTCCTCTGCAATACCTCACTCATTACTTTTCAAAGGGCCAACATTTTCAGTTTTAATCGTTTTACTATTTATATAGTTGAAAATATTTTGGGATTAATTTTACTCCCTTTGGCAATATGCCTTTCTGTCTCCAGCTTTGCTGTCTTTATCATTATTTTACATTTTTTTTTCCCCTCTAGATGTTAATTTAATTGAAATCTGTTAGATATTATGGGGAAATAATTTCAATGGATGGAGGTCTCAACTCTCAACCAGCAGGGCTTCTAATAACTGCTGCTAACGTCTTGGTGCCAGATAGCCCAGGATATCTTCAGAGATTTTGTAGAGCTTTCTAGAGCTGTTTTAGTGGCAGATGAAAGACCAACAAATGTAGCAAAGTTAACCTCTTCAGAATCAGGCCTGAAAAGGCCTTAATGAAGAGTTACATTTTTCAGTTTTTGCCTCCCTGTGTTTCAACAGTCATAACTTTATTTTTTTATATAACGTAGTTGTATGAGGACTTGTATTATTTTTTTTAAGAAGTACAAATGAACAAAAATAAAGTAGCATACAGTACAACCCTTGTACAATCAAAATATTCATATACTGGATTTGGAGGTCAAACATTACAGCATTACGAGAGAACATCACCAGAGAAGATAAAAATAAATTTTTGTCTTTTTTAATACAGAATTATAGAAGTCCAGCTATCTTGAAGGTCACAGTCCTTCCATGTTGTGCAGGGTGTCATAACTTGTAACTATTTGACTTGACATTGATGGAATAAATCTTCTAATACAAGTCCCGACAAATTCATACAAGTAGAGAGAAAATGTTTACCGTGTGCCTACATAAATCACACAAAAAAAAACAACATTCACAGACTGAATCCATCAGAAATGCTTAAAATGGTCTGGGACATCCGTGGATGCATAGGTAGCTTTAAACATTAGTAAATCCCCATTAACTTACTGCATCCAAGGAAAGAGCATCAGCTTCTTGGGAGGCTTCCAATACAAGAGAATATATTTCCTGGCATAAAACAAAAGGAGTTGATATAACACTTGCTCATTTCTAGTTGAGACCAAATTTTCTATTAACCCCCAGTAGGCTATTTCCCGGGGCACAAACATTCAGGATACCAAGTTTTGAATTTATAAAGCTTTGAATCTCAGTCCAGAAAGATTGGAGAAGAGGACATTCCCATATCAAATTAAATAGAATGTCATTACCTCCAGCACATCTAGTACAGATATCAGAGGTTAGATGTTTTATTTGTTTTACTCTCATAGGAGTTAAATAAACTCTGTGCAACCACCTGATTTGGATGAACTTATCTCTTGGATTAAAAACAGAAGTTCCCCAAGAGAACCTCAGTTTCATCACTGCATCATCCTCTAAAGCTGGAATATCCCTCTTCCATTTAACCAGGGATCTCTCTAAGGGATCAGACTATTCTTACATACTATATATAGACCCTCTCAGTAGGTAGGTATACTATATAGGACCCCCTCAGTAGGTAGGTATATAAGGTCCCCATTAGGAAGGTACGGTAGTTACATAGCCCCCCCCCACTGGGAGTTAGGGTGTCCCCGGGAGTTAGGCATGTAAAAAGGGCCTCCCCCAGTAGTTAGGTAGGTATACAGCCCCCCACTAATTAAGTAGGTAGACAGGGCCTTACCCCAGTAATTAGGTAGTTATACAGGGCCTCTTCCAGGAGTTAGGTATGTATACAGTCTTTTTCCAATTAATTAGGTAGGTAGAAAGGGTCTCTTCCAGTAGTTAGGTGGGTATAGAGACACCCCATTAATTAGGTAGGTAGTCCAGGCCTCTACCCAGTAATTAGGTAGGTAGACAAGGCCTCCTCCTAGTAATTAGACAGGTAGACAGGGTCGCCCCCAGTAATTAGGCAGGTAGTCAGGGCCTTCCTCCCAGTAAATAGGGAGGTAGACAGGGCTGCCCCCCGTAATTAGGCAGGTATATATTGTCCCCCATTAATTAGGTAGCTGATCATGGCCCACTAAAATGGATGAGTGAAAGAAAAGGGAACAACGCCGGAGTAACAAGGTGGTTTCTTGCACTCCAGGATTTTAATTTCCATGTAGAGCATAGACCAGGGAAGCTGCATGGGAACGCGGACTCACTGTCAGGGGTCCATTGCTTGGTGACAGAAGGTGCCCAGCCCCCTGGCTTGGGGCAGATGGGGGGTATGTAACAGACCAATGGGTAAAATGGTCATTGGAAGGTATGTATCACCCTAGTGGTTGGCCTCGGTGATATGAAAAAACCCTATAGTTTGTTGCCAGAAGTGTTTTGTTGCTGAGCCGCCTTATTTTAATGGTAGTTCGGGTCTGGGTTTTTCATGGAGTGGCTGGAGAGCCAGGTGGGAAATGTCGCTCCCATACTCCAGTCCAGGCCTTACCAGGGATACAAAAGGCAGCTGACACATCTCAGGGTGGAACCGTGTGATAATGCTGGAGGCTTTAGTGAGATGTGAGATGTGTCCACTCTTTGCTGGAGGAAATCTGTGCCACTGACCTGGTGAGGCTGTTCCATTTCTTTTCTGTTATTTCTGAAGAAAGGACTGTTTTGTGGATTTGTTCTGTTTGCAAGCTGGAGAAAGCTAGTTTTGTTACCTGTGTCTGCACTTAACGTGACTACCACTGAGCTTAATTCTCCACTATATATATATACAGTTGAAACCAGAAGTTTACATACACTATATAAAAAGACACATATGCATGTTTTTCTCACCATCTCGCATAAAATCAGAATAAAACTTACCAGTTTTAGGTCAATTAGGATTACCAAAATTATTTAAATTTGCCAAGTACAGAATAATGAGAAAGTGAGAATTTTGTATGGCTTTTTTATTACTTTCTGCAAAGTCAAAAGTTTACACTAGGATTACTATGCCTTTAAACAATTTAGGACAGCCCATATGATGATGTCATATCTTTGGATGTATTTTTAAATGCAAACCAGAAACATACTGCTTATGTGTGTAACATCATGGGGAAGTCTTAAGAAATCAGCCAAGATATCAGGAAGAGAATTGTGGACTTGCACAGGATCATCCTTTGGTGCAATTTCCAGATAGCTGAAAGTACCTCGTTCATCTGTACAAACAATTATATGCAAGTACAAACAAGATGGGAATGTCCAGCCATCATACCGCTCAGAGAGGAGACGGGATCTGTGTCTCAGAGATGAACGTGCTTTGGTCCAACATGTGCATATCAACCCAAGAACAAAAGCAAAAGTCCTTGTAAGGTGCTGGTGGAAGCTGGTAAGATTGTGTCATTATCCACAGAGAAATGAGTACTGTATCAACATGGGCTGAAAGGCCACTCTGCCAGAAGAAGCCATTACTCCAGAAGAAACATATAAAAGCCAGATTAATGTTTGCAAATGCACGTAGGAACAAAGACCTACGTCTTTGGAGCTATGTCCTGTCGTCTGACGAAACTAAAATTTAAATGTTTGGCCATAATGGCCATCGTTACATTGGGAAAAAAGGGAGAAGTTTGAAAGCCTAAGATCATCATCCCAACTGTGACACACGAGGGTGGCAGCATCATGTTGTGGGTTTTGTTTTGCTAAAGGAAGGACTGGTGCAATTCACAAAATTGATGGCATCATCAATAGTGTTGAGCGATTACGTTGGCTATCGACATCGGGCGATAGTCGATAGTCGGCCACCATCGATAAGGTTTTTCGATAGTCGATAGTCGATCATCTCCGATGACCATTAAAGTCTATGGGAGAGCAACAACACCTTCATTCTTACACCCAAACAGGGCTGGAGAAGCTGGAATTAACAGCCACAACAGTCAAATGGATACCTGCTACATCTTAGGCACAACACTTAGGCTATAA
This sequence comes from Phyllomedusa bahiana, assembly GCA_025379985.1. NCBI lineage: Eukaryota > Metazoa > Chordata > Amphibia > Anura > Hylidae > Phyllomedusa > Phyllomedusa bahiana. The sequence goes on along the minus strand of JAODAL010047639.1, from coordinate 16,422 downwards.
AAGCCACAGAAAAAAAGTCACACACCATTCACTATCCCTGTCTTGTACCACAGCATGACCCTTAAACCTGCATCACCACAAATTAAAAAGTGCCAGAAGGCAGTATTATTTGAACCATCATTTTTATTGAACTGGACATTGAATATCCCTGTCCTGGAACGCAGCATGACCCTAAAAACCTGCATGACCCACAGATTAAAAAGTGCCGTAAGAAAGTAGTATTTGAACCACCATTTTAGTTGAACTGGACATTGACAAACCCTGTCCTGGACCGCAGTATGACCCTTAAACCTGTTGCACCCACAGATTAAAAAGTGCCAGAAAAAGGAGTCTTTCAACCACCATTTTAGTTTCACTGGACATGGACTAGAACTGTCCTGGACCGCAGTATGACCATTAAACCTGTCTGACCCCCAGATTAAAAAGTGCCGGAAAAAGGAGTATTTCAACCACCATTTTAGTTGAACTGGACATTGACTATACCTGTCCTGGACCGCAGTATGACCATTAACCTGTCTGACCCCCAGATTAAAAAGTGCCGGAAAAGGATCTTTCAACCACATTATTTCACTGACAAACTATACCTGCCTGGCCACAGCATACCAGGCCGAGTTTCAGTGGTGCGTGAAGCCAGCCGGTCCGTCATCTATTAACCGCAGTTAAAATCCGCCTGATGCGCAGCAACGAAACTCGTGCTGAGAGCAGGTGCGGAAGCTGAAGTGTGGAACTCCAGTCCTTCCTCAACACGAGTAAGAACCTGAGTGACGCTTAGCCCCTCCGAAAGTGGGCTGACAATGAGCTTCACTGGAATACTGGTGTTAACGCTCCTGTACACTCCAGGTGCCCTTTTTCTTGGCATTCTTTTCTCATTTACTCAACTGCTGGAGGAATGGTTCCTCTGTACTTGTTCTACTGTCCGTGACCAATACTCCATGTCTCTGATAACCTACATCTGGTCAAGTTTTCCAGTACCTCCCTTGTACATTCAGAGAAATTTTTTAACACTATTTTCGTACATGCAAGTTTTTTTAGTATGTTTAATTCTAGAAAACACATTTTAAAAAGGATGGAACCCACCATGTCTTTGTTTCTCTTTTTTTAATTATATTAATGGGTTCTCAATACAGGGATTATACTATGTTAAAGATCTTGCAAAAACAAGTCTTATTGCAAAATGTGGCATTAACATGTCCTACCTATTCCTGTTTACAGCACCATCACCTTGAGCCACTCTGACAATTAGAAGAACAATGTCTGTTAGAAACAACATTTTTTATAATATGGAACCTTAGTATAGCTCAGTCACAGTCAAAATCCCCAAAAATTCAAAACATGACCCATGAGCCACTTTTGACAATTGTGAAGAACAAATGTCTATTAGAAACAAAATATTTTAGAATAGGACCTGTAGTATTGCTGCATTTCAAAGCAGCATGACCCAAAAAATTATAAATATGACTTCTCAGCCACTGTTAAAAATTGTGAGGGAGAAATGCCACTTAAAAGCCACATTTCTGTTCCAAAGGACCATAATTATTGCTGTATCTCACAGCAACATGACCCAAAAAAATTATAAATATGACTTCTCAGCCACTGTTAAAAATTGTGAGGCAACATGACCCCAAAACCATTGACAATGCGAAAAATTCTAAAGATGAAGTGAGTAAATGAAATATGGTTTTGTCATGAAACCTTGGTGTCTTTTACAGTCTCCTCACAGCAAAACCAGCAAAATGAACTGTTGGGACTGAAGAATAAAATTGCAGTAAGAAAATGATCATTTTAAAAATAAGTTTTTCAAGAGGACCATTCTTTTGGAGAGGAATGTGAAGTAGACCAGCAACTAATTGGTGACCTCGGCAATTGGGGGCCACAACAATCATCAGAAATCCATGCCTGATTCATCTTGATGAAAGTCAAACGATCCACATTATCTGGGAAAGCCGGATGCGTTTGTCTGTAATGACTCCTCCGGCTGTGCTGAAGGTCTGCTCAGATATGACGCTGGCTGCTGGGGCAGGACAACACCTCTATGGCGTGGCGAGCCAGCTCGGGCCATTCGTCCATTTTGGATACCCAGAAGTCTATTGGGTCCGGAACAAAAACATCGGTGTTGAGACGCAGATAGTCGTGCACCATGATCTTAAGCTGGTCTCTGGGTGTTGGATGTGTGCCCTGCATTGCATGCGTTGGTGAGGTGGTAAATAAAGATTGCCAGAGGTCACCCATTAGGCTTCTGCCACCTTGCCTGCTGCTGCTGCTTCCGCTACGGCTACTTGGCACTCTACTGCTGTCACATCGCTGGCGTTGTTCCACCGTGACATTTGAAGAACGTGAAGCAGACGCAACAGATGTCTCCAGTTGATCATCAGCAAGGTCTCCATTTCCTGCATTTACTCTCTATTTGGGTGGGTGGAAGGAAAGTGCTGATTTTTGTTTTGTACCAGGGATCCAGGAGGGTGGCCACCCAGTAACTGTTGTTCATTTTGATGGCCTTAATGCGAGGATCATGTTGGAGGAAATGGAGCATCCAAGCACTCATGTGAGAGATGGAGCCTTGATTTCCCAAGCCTCTGGGTCGAGGGGCACTAGCAAACTGATCTTCCTCATCTTCCTCCTCCGCCTCAAATTCGCGCCAACCTCTTTCCAAGGCAGGGACATCGGTAACATCGGTGTCTAGGAATACCTCCTCCTCCTCCGCTGCCTCCGGCACAGCTTCAACACAGCCCTGACTTGCCTGAGATGATGCACCCTGAGAGCTGATGCGCCACCTTGCACTAGCTCTGGACCCCGAACCACTGCCTAATGAAGACCGATGAAATTGTGAAACTGTCGGGCCTTGTGGATTTGACGGAGAGAAAGGCTCCGTGTCTGCATCTGTGTCCGTCTCCTCCTCCGTCGCTGGCGGGACCTGTTGTTTCAGAGTGTCCACCGATCGGTCCAGAACTAAGATCACCACAATGCTCATGCTGAAAGGGCATTGTACTGACCATTTTGGTGGCTTCTTCAAAACTGGCAAGGATGGTGCAGAGCTCTTTCACCTGCCTCCACTCTCGGTGGCTCAACACCCCGAGGTCCGCACCGCTGCTTGTCAGTCCATGTGTCACTTCGTACTGCGTAATGGCATTGCGCTGCTGCCACAATTGCTGGAGCATGTGGAGGGTGGAATTCCAGTGTGTTGCCACGTCATCAATGAGACGGTTGACAGGAAGGCCAAGATGACGCTGCAACGCAGCCAGGCGGGACGAAGCAGGGTGCGAACGCCGGAAGTGCGAACTCAGACCTCGAGCCTTCTTCAGCAGGCAGTCCAGACCCGGAAGCTCTTTAGAAATTTTGACGACCAGGTTCATGACATGTGCCAGGCAAGGGATGTGCTCCAGCCTACCGATCTTAAGGCGGCCAGCAGATTTCGCCCGTTATCGCATACCACCTTGCCTGGCACAAGGTTCTTGTACACAGCCAGCGCTCGGTCTCGTTGCGGAGAGCCGTCCACAGCTCCTGACCTGTGTGTGGGACGGTCTCCAAGACAGATTAATTTCAAAACAGCTTGGTTTCTCTGGGCACGTGATGCCACCAGAGGACCTTGGGGGAAAGAGCCCTGCACCATCCCTGTGGTTTTGAAGAGCGTGTGCCGAGCCTGAGAGCCACCATCACCCCCAGAGACATCCACCCAGCTAACCCAGTGAGCTGTCACAGAGATATAGCGGCCTTGGCCGTGCTTACTAGATCCATGTGTCGGTGGTCAGATGGACTTTTCCGGCCACAGATGCAGACAACGCACTTGAAATTTTAGATGACACGTGGCTGGCCAGGCAGGGACGGCTTTTCTGGCAAAGAAATGCCTGCTCGGCATCTGTATTGGGGGCAGGCAAGGCCATGATGTGGCGGAACCCATCTGTGTCCACCAGACGGAAAGGCAACATTTCCAAGGCCAAAAGCCTGGCAATGCCGACATTCAGGCTTTTGGCTTTGGATGGTTTGGGTTAAAGTGTTTCTTCTGCTCCCAAACCTGGAAGACAGAAGGCTGGCTGCTAGACTGGCCGCTGTACGGCGTGTAGATCGTCAAACTGGCGGAAGGAGAGGGGTAGGATGGGTCTCGGGTGGTGCTGGTGGTACTTCGGCGACGGTGGAGGCTGAAGCGGAGGCTGATCCCTGATCATGACTCTGAGAGACATGGGCAGCTGAGGAACGCTTGGTGGTGGCGGAGGAGGAGGAGGCGGAGACAGAGAGTGTGACAGTGGTTGGAGGCCTGGCGTCGGTCTGGCCTTTTTTGGCCAAGTGTTCCCTCCATTTCAACTCATGCATTCGCTGCATGTGACTAGACATGTTGGTGGTGGTTAACCACTTAAGGTTCTTGCCTCTACTTATGCGTTTACGGCAAAGGCGGCATATGACATCGCTGGGTGAATCAGAGGCTTGCTCAAAGAAGGCCCAGGCTTGAGAGGTCCTGGACCTTTTTGACGGTGATAAGCGAGGAGCGGGGTTTGCGCTGACCGTGGCTGGCGGAATCATATCAGCGGACTTCTGCGACCGCCCTCTCCCTTTTTGTGGCGGGACCCGTATTGACACTACCCCATCGTCTTCCTCCTCGTCCACTGATGAAGCGCTCGCAAGCAAATTCTGCGGAAAAGACCACGATGGATCCGCAATGTCGTCATCATCATCATCAACACAGGTGACTTGGTCGTCCTGACTTTCTGCATCCAGAAGCTGCGGGCTACAAGCAAGAGGGCCTGCAAGGCGTTGCCGACCACCCAGGATTTTTGCCGATTGACCGGCTTCCTTCTCCTCCTCTGATGGCATCAGTAACTGGGCGTCAGAGCAGACTAAGTCACCCTCTTGATCTTTTAACATGCCTTCTGACCCCAACCGCATTTTGTCATCAAAGAGGTCTTCAGACAATGGATTATCCACAGTGGTGGGTACACGAGTTGACATTTGGGCTGCTTCATGTTGGATGGATGCTGATGATGCTGATGATGACATTTGTGGCCGTGACTGGGAGGACGAGGAGTAAGACTGCTGGGATGCGGTTGCATTAACCACTGAAGGACAGATTGGCGAACGCTGTTCGTTACTGAGATTCACAGGACCCTGACCCAGCAATGACAGGCCTGACGGTCCTGCAACTGACGATCCGCTGGCATGCGTGTTGTCGCCAGCACTGGAAGGAGCACCTTCTCTCGTACCTCTACCTCCATGTGCTACCCCCCTCTTTGCTCGCTTACCACCTGCATTTCGCTCCATGTTCAGAAATATAAAAATTTGAGAAGGTATGGAATAGTTTTGGAAAGTCTCTTATTAAAAGACGGCAAATCACAGCTATTCTCAAATCCCTCTAATCAAAACAATATTGCTGGATTCAAATTTAACTGCAATGTTTCTATATCAACAAATCTGGACTGGGCTAAAGTGCAAAAAACTCGATATTTTATGTTTTCGTATAATACACGGTATTTTTTGCACCTTTCATTCACCTGTGGTGACTATAAAATTGCTGTTTTAAGATTTATGTGCAAGCTGCGTCAATGAACAAAGCTGTAGTCGCCAAAGTCAAAAAACACGTATCTGTTAGTTTTCGTATAATACACGGATTTGCTTTAATGTTTTTTGCACCTTTCAATTCACTCTATAAATGGTGGACTATAACAGTAATGTGGTCTGTTTTTCAGATTTACGTGCAAGCTGCGTTCCAATGAACAAGACTGTAGTGCGCCCAAAGTCAAAAACAGTATCTGTTATGTTATTTGTATAATAAACGGAATTTTTGTCAAATATCAATTCACCAGTGGTGACTAAAAAATTGTCGGATTCCACAATTTAACTGCAAGGTGCTCTATCAACAAATCTGATGGGCCAAAGTGCAAAAAACACGTATCTGTAATGTATTTGGATAATAAAAGGTATTTTTTGGCACCTATCAATTCACCAGTGGTAATTACACAATTGCTGGATTCAAATTTAACTGCAAGGTGGCTCTATCAAGAAATCTGGACTGGGCAAAAGTGCAAAAAACACGTATCTGTAATGTATTTGGAAATTAAAAGGTATTTTTGGCACCTATCAATTCACCTGTGGTGACTACAAAATTGCTGTATTCAAATTTAACTGCAAAGTAGATCTATCAACAAAGCTAGCCTGCGCCAAAGTGAAAAAACACGTATCTGAAATGTATTCGGATAATAAAATGTATTTTTGGCACCTATCAATTCACCTGTGGGACTAAAAAAATTGCAGTATTCACATTTAATGCAAGGTGCCTTAATGAACAAACTGTAGTGCGCCAAAGTGAAAAAACACGTATCTGAAATGTATTCGGATAATAAAAGGTATTTTTTGGCACCTATCAATTCACCTGTGGTGACTACAAAATTGCAGTATTCACATTTAAGTGCAAGGTGCCTCAATGAACAAAGCTGGAGTGCGCCAAAGTCAAAAAACACGTATCTGAAATTTATTCTGATAATAAAAGGTATTTTTTGGCACCTATCAACCTTTGCTGACTTGCTGGATTCTAATTTAAGTACAAGGTGGATATCAACAAATGTGGAATGGGCAAAATTGAAAATGAACACCTATCTGAAATGTATACTGATAATAAAAGTGGAGTTTTGCACCTAACAAAGAGACCTGCAGTTACTAGAAAAGATGTGTATCCTATAAATTCAGGCTGCCCAATATCCAGGAAATATTTCAATAGAAAACTGTTAATAATAAAGCTATTGCAATGTCTACACTAAGTCTTGGTGAACTTTATCCAGTATTCTTTATAGAGCATGTCTGTGTTCGCCCGCGGGGGCCCCCCTCCGCTCCCCCCCCATGACTTTACAGCGGTAGATGCTCCTTTAAAATTCTCTACCTAACTATATAAAATCTTCCAATCTCTAATCTAACTAAATTGTAAGGATCACAGGTAATAGTAGAGGTTTCTCTGTGAAGAAATATAATAATTTCACTGAGCTGTTTGGACACAAGCAGAGCGCACGTCCTTCTGCTCTGAGACGCTGAGAGACACTGAGGCTGAACAGGAAACGCTGTTCTATGTAAAACAAGGCCATGTGATTTTTTCCAGCCAATCACAACCATACACATCCCAGTCATGACGTCGCACACACATCTCACCCTGCTCTATTCTGTAATCTGATTTGCTGGCCACCAAAATTACAGGAAGCACCGAAAATGGCGCGATCTTAATAGATGATGTACAGATTTTAACCTAAATTATCGCATGATCTAAAAAATCCGATCACCATAAAAAACTGTGCCGATTTCAACTTTGTCGATAATAATCGCTCAACACTAATTATCAGGAAAGAAGATTATGTGTTAATACTGAAGAAACATCTCAAGACATCAGTAAGGAAGTTAATGCTTGGACGGAAACGGGTCTCCCAAATGGACAGTGACACAAAGCGTACTGCTAAGCTGGTTAGAAAGTGGCTTAAGGATAACCAAGTCAATGTTTTGTAGTGGCCATCACAAAGCCTTGATCTCAATTCTATTGAGAATTTATGGGCAAAGCTGAGCAGGAAGGTGTGAGCAAGGTGACCTACAAACATGACTCAGTTACACCAGTTCTGTCAGGAGGAATGCCTATGCCTTGAACCTTGCCGGGCGCCAGGCCGCTGCTGTAGACCTGGAGAGTTGGACACACATAAAGCTGAAGGCTTCTGCGGAACAGAGAGTGAGAGCTCCCTGCTCCACAGAATACTCTGGAGTATCCGGCACAGGTGGCGTGGGTATGTCATCACGCTGCCTGCGCGCGGCGATGACATCACACCGCTTGTGCCTGGCAGAAGTCGGAGCCCAGTGGGAGCTTCAGGGAGAGGGAGAAGGTGAGTATTGGAATTTTTTCTTTTAGATATGCCATATTACCTGCCTGTATACACTGGGGGCTATATTATCTATTTATGTATGCTGGGGCAATATTATCTAATTACATATATGCTGGGGGCCAAATTATCAAATTATATGTATACTGGGGGCCATATTATCTAATTATATATACACTGGGGGCCAAATTATCTAATTATATGTATACTGGGGGCCATATTATCTAATTATATATACAGTGGGGGCCATATTATCTAATTATATATACACGGGGCCATATTATCTTATTATGTATACACTGGAGGCCATATTATCTTATTATATGTATACTGGGGGCCATATTATCTAATTATATATACACTGGGGGCCATATTATCTAATTATATGTATACTGGGGGCCATATTATCTAATTATATATATACTGGGGGCCATATTATCTAATCATATGTATACTAGGGGCCATATTATCTAATTATATGTATACTGGGGGCCATATTATCTATGTTTATATACTGGGGGCCATATTATCTAATTACATATACGCTAGGGGCCAAAGTATCAAATTATATGTATACTGGGATCAATATTATCTAATTATATATAAACTGGGGGCAATATTATCTAATTATATATACACTGGGGGCCATATTATCTAATTATATATACACGGGGCCATATTATCTAATTATATATACATACTGGGGGCCATATTATCTTACTATATATTTATATACACTGGGGGGCCATATATGTATACTGGGGCCATATTATCTAATTATATGTATACTGGGGGCCATGGTACCTAATTATATGTATACTCGGGGCCATGGTACCTAATAATATGTATACTGGGGGCCATGGCACCTAATTATATATATACTGGGGGCCATGGTACCTAATCATCTATATACTGGTGGCCATGTTATCTAAGTATCTATATAGTAGAGGGCCATGTTACCTAATTAGCTCAAATATTTTGGGGGCCCAAAATTAAAAAATTTAAACCCTTTATACGGGGGGGGCCCTATTACCTCCCCTATCTATTTTCGGGGGGCCCTTTTTGGGCCCTCCCCGGGCTAAAAAACGGGGCCATAATCCCTTCCCAAATCTAAATATCCGGCCGGCCAAATTTTCCTGTCTAGCTATTTTACGGGGGGCCATATTCCCTGCCTAAAAAAAACCTACCTAATAGGACCCCTATAAAAGAACCCCCCTTTCCCCAAATTCAAAATTTTGAAAACCCCAATTTGCTAGGGGGTTGGGGCATCACCTTGTTTTCCTTAAAAAATCCCCATTAGGAAGGGGAGGTATTAAAGCCACGGGTTTAGGTAGGTATAAAAGGGCGGGGAAAAAGTGGGGAAATTTTTAAAATTTTTGGGTTTGGAAAAATTCTACAGAAAACGAGTGGGGCCCGGGGGGGGAAAAAAGCCCATCATGGGGTTTGGGCCAAAATTGGGAAGAGAAGGGAAAGTAAACGACTCTAAATCAGAAAAAGCATCTCCTGTTAGCCACAAATTTTAAAACTTCGTGAAAATCACAAAATTTCTGCGAGGCCTACTTACAACTATTTTTTTTCCCAAATATATTTTTTCTGTAGGGGTGTTAATATACTTCTTCAAAGCTGTGTAAAAACTAAAAGTCACTGGGGTTTGGTTTCGCTTTTTGGCCAGGCCTCCCAGAAATTTTTTTAAACCTTAAATAGTAAAATTTTTTGGGTCTTGGTATTTTTTGGTTTTTTTTTTTTTTAGAAAACGATTGGGCTGGTTATATTTCCCTCCATGTATAGGTGTATTTTTTTGGGGACTGTTATTTATAAGGAAATTTCAAAATGTAAAATTTTTAGGTGAGCAAAATTTGAAAAAAAGGGAAAAATTTTCATGGTTTTTTTCATTGTACAGTGGGCTGCTGAGGTGATGGGGCCGGAAACTTTTGTGGAATATGCAGAAAATTAGTGAAGGAACAAAAGGGTTTTTTTCTGTAAAAAAAACATTTCAGTTCACAATGTTCCGTAAAAAATGCCCGTGTGAACCCCAAACCCTACGAGGGAAACCTTTTAAAAAAAAAAAGGGTTGGCCCTGGATGTCTTAGGACCCTAGCAATGGCCCCCTGCTAAACCCAAATATTGTGAGAAGCCCTTTTGGAAGGATATCCCCCGAGATATTTGCCCCAAATCACATACAGTTGTTTAAGGGCAATGCTAAAACCAAAAAACTAAAAAGATGTATGAAAAATTTTGACCTTGCGGGCAGTAATAAAAATATCTTAAAAATTTTTCTTTTCTTTTTTCTGGCATTTTAAAAAAAATTTAAAAAATTTTTGGGGAATCCTAATTGATCAAAACAGGTAAGGATCAAAAACAGATAGTGGGGAAAAACATGCCTATGTGTTTTTTATATAGCTTTTAAAAAACTTTTTGGTTTTTAAAATGTGTTGTATGTATATATATTTTATATATATATAATTTTATATATATATTTTAAAATTATATATATATATATATTTTATATTTTTTAATTTTAAATATATATAAAATATATAAAACACATATATATAAATATATATATAAAATATATACACATATATATATATATATATATATATATATTTATTTATTTTTATATGTATATACAAAAGTATGAATTTTTTACTTCAAGTTACAATTGTTTTGTGTGTGTGTGTATATATATATATATATATAAAAATTTATATATATATATTTTAATATAAAATTTTATATTGTGACAAAGTGCAAAGGCCTTTTTAAAATTAAAGGGCCCGAATGTCCCAAGGTACCTCTGTTTTTGGGTTTACTCCCCTAAGCAAGGTCCTGTTTAAATTCTGTTTGGGGCATTGTTTGAAGAAAAGCTATTTATGTTCTGGATTTTTCCCCTTTAATAAACCCGTTGAATGAATGAAATTTTTGGGTCTGTGGTCCCTGTGCGGAGTAAAACCCCCCACAAGTGGGGATTTTGATGCGGGCAGTCCCCCGCGCTCCTGGAAAAAATCACAGGGGGTTTAAAAGGGGAGATGCATTTTCCTGGGTTAAACCCGGGCAGTTTTTTGCAAACAGGTGCTCCCAACTTTTGTTGGGGCTTATAAAAAAAGGGGGTTTCAAGCTAATCCCCAGCAGCAGCAGATCGCGCCCAGCAGCAGGGGGTCAAAATAATCTAAAAAAAAATTTGGGGAAACCGAAAGGGAGAACAAAGGAGTGACTTTTTATCACTATTTTTTAATTTTTTTGCCATAGGCAAATTTAAAACTCTAGCAGTTTTCCTTTTCCTATTAAACCTAAAACGTAATTTTTTATTATATCTAACTCTTAACCTCTAAAACCCCACTATTTAAAAAAGTCTCTACCCTCATCTTTTAAAACCCTTTTTGCTTCTAAAAGGGGGAAAATAACTCCCTTTCTATCACATATCTGGGGGAAAACCCCACCTATTAACGGGAAGCCCTAATCTATAGAAAAAGTACTACTTAAGAAAGGGGCCCCCCAAAAACCCAACTCCCTTGGGGCCAGTCGTCCCTAATTTTTTTTGGACACGGGAAACAAAAAAGGGCCCCCCTTTTGGGGGACACCGTCTGCAGCGGGTGCACTTGTAGCCCAAGGTGAAGATCCCCAATTTTTAAAAGCCCTCCCTTTGCCCCTCGCCGAAAATTGGTTTCAAAAAGCAAACCTGGCTTTTTTTAAAGGTTTTAAGGGGTTTCCGATACATGGGTCTAGCTCACCCCTTTTATTCATTTTGGGTTAAAACCCCTTTAAAGGTGCTAAACCAATTAGCCATCGGGGGAATCCACATAAACCCCAACCCCCCTTTCCCGCGCTGCGCACCTCATAACATTCCCCCTAAAGCTGCCCCCAGGGCTCTCATGAGCCAACAACCTTCAGTCAAATTCACCAATCCAAAACGGGGCTTGCGCCCCTTTCTTCCGTACTGCCCCGTGCCAATGCACTGCCCAAAAAACCCACCTCAGCCCTGCTGTGTTTGGGTTTTTCCATCTCACTTCTCTCTATTATTGAAAAATTTGCGTGCCCCCACCCAAAATTAAACCAAGCGATGGGTATCACATTACACGCACACTGCCACCCTTTGTCAATTTCCCATAACCCCCTCTCTTAAAATTACTAATTTTGATATCTTTGGGGAAATTTAAACCCCACTGTACAATAGACCACTGTCATATTTTTTTCCCCAAAAAAGCTCTTCTCCTAGATGTAATTGTTTATTCTTTCCCAATATGGGCTGCGGGCCCCCATTAAAAAAATTTTTTCCACTCCAATGTTTTAAGTATTGTCTAAATATTTAACATTCAAAAAACTACTTCTTTTTCCCAATGTAATATTCATACTCATTTTAAAAATTTCGTGGGGCTCTAGGGGCTAGCCCCCCTCCCACATTTCTGCCCTCACAATTTTCCCCCATTGAAGATTCTCTCCTAGGGGCTCACAGTTTAGCCATTAAAATTCCACCATATCAAAAAGGGGGAGCTGTAAGAACTCCAGTACCCTCAAATCCCAACCACTCCCTGATCCACCTCGCACTAAAACCAGCGCCACAAGCGGGAAAAAATTAAAATCTCTCATAAATTTTTTCCATACTGAAAGCCCCCTTTGAAAAAAGCAATATCCCATGCCCCCTAATTTTTTTAAATTAGAAACCGGGGCCTCACGTGATAATATAGGGACAATGGGGGAAAAAACTTTTGAGGAAAAAAGGGGGGAGGAGAGGAGGGGGGAGGGGGGAAAGGGGCCCGCGGGGGAGAGGAAAGGGGAGGGGGAAAAAAAAACAAAAAAAACATAAGGGAAACCCCTGATGCTTCCATAGTCATTATTCAACTGGGGCTATATCCATTTAAACCCGTATTAATCCCCATATAAAATTTTTCTTAAAAAATTTTATTTTTATAGGGAATCACAAGATCAAATAAATGCCAAAAAATTAAAAACCCCTTCTTTAAGGCCTTTAGGTTTCAATGTTTTGGGTTTCTTTTGACCCTTTTGGCCCTTCCTGCCCAAAACAAAATCCAAATCGCCCTTTCTTTCCCCTAGTTTTTTCCCACACTATCCCCAAAATTTTAGCACCTCTTTTTCGCCATTTTTAAACTTCCAAAAGGGTGCCCTTGTTTAGGGGGAGTTTTCCCACCCCCTGGGTTTTAAATTTAGTACTCAGATTTTTTCGGAGCCCACGCGAAAACTCCTGTAGGGTTTTTTCCCCAAAAAATATTTTTTGGGGCAGGTACACATAGCCCCAAAAAACCACCCCCCCTGGTTTTAAATTTAAATAAAATTGTTTTATCTCAAATCTTTCTTATCAATGGGATTTAAAAAAAATTTTTTTAGTTTTCCTATGAATGGACAAAAATGAACAGTTGCCACAGGGAAAATGAGCCTACCACCGGGGGACTGCAACCAGGGTTTTTTTGGCCATCTCCCTAAAAATGACTATGTATCAAATTTATCCCTAAAAATTTCTTCCTCTTCAAAAGTGACACTAGGGTATTTAGAATTCACCTCAGAGAATACGGGGTCTGCCTTCAGAATGGCCAATGTCTTCTAAGAAAAGCTCCATTTTCATTTGCTCTGTCAAACCCAAAGGGGACCCATACAACGAATTAAAAAGGTTTTTTTTTTTTCTTTTTTTTTACTGTTTTAAAAAAATGTCCTTTTGTCATTTGGGCAAAACCCATTAAAGCCTTTCAAACAATTTTTTTGGGGAACCCCCTTTCCAAAAAACGTCATTTAACTTTTTTCATTCTTCCTTGAAAACCCCTAATTTTAGAACAATTTTTTTACGAGCCCCCAAGGAAAAATTGGGCCCATGGGAATCCCCTTTTTTTTTTAAGGTGGATGCCAAAAAAAGAAATGTAACAAACTATTGGTAGCCGTATTTTTCCCAAATTTTCTTTGTTAATCTGCTTATTTTTTATCCAACATAATTTCAAATCCAAAAAATTAATTTTTTTCCCGATGAATTTCAAAAAGTGAATTTATTTTTAATTTCATTATCAAATTTAAATCCCAGATACAAAACCGAATAATTTTTCACTTCCCTCCCAAAAAATCAGAATAAACATCAAAAAAAAAAGCCCCCAAAATAAAAATTTCCCATCTGTGGGAAAATTTCAAGGTGTTTTAGAAAAAACAATAGCATCCTCCCCCAACCCCAAAAATTTGATTAGCAAAAAATTGTGCCAGACCAAAACCCCAGGTGGCCCTTTTAAACGGTATAAAAAGGGGCCATCAAACAAAAATATTTTTGTGTCAAAACAAAATCCAATTTGCTGTTTAAAAAAAAATCATTGGGGGTTCCGTAAATTTTGGACCTCTTTTGTTCAAAAAAAACTTGATTGCTTTCCCGGCCCAGGTAAAGGTTTTGATGTTTCGGGATAGGGCTTCTACGTCTAAAAATTGGGAAGAAGTGTACTCCCCACTCACCACTTAAAATCGTTAATTTTTCATCACAGCTCCTTGTATCTTTTTAAAAATATGAAGGGGAAGGGCCCGTGACAAAAGGGGGTCAGGTTTTACGAAAAAACATACGTGCCTTTGGGTTTCCCTTTTGTTTTAAATTTTTTTCTACCTGAAATATCGTTGGTTTTTTTTGGGATTTTCCCCAACCCCTTTTTTGGGCCCTTTTGGGAATTTCATAAAGGTAGAATAGTAGGATTCACATTTCATAAATTTCTTCCCCCTCCCATTTAATTTAATTTTTTCCCCAATTTTCCCCAAAACCAAAAAACCTTTTCCCAAATTCCCTTTAGAACTCATTTTGGGTTTGGGGCTTTTTGGAAGCCTCTCATAAGTTTCTGAAACACCAAGTATTCTCTCAAACCCTCGCTCTATATCACTTTTTTAAGATGACAATATTTTCCCAACCCCCTCCCCTGGGGGGGTTTTATTACTATCTCCCTGTTAGATTGTAGTTTTTGCCCAAAAGCTACTTCTTCCTCCCATTTTTAAAATTAAAGAAGATGGTTGTCGTCTGAGTGCTAGTTTTTTTATGTCTTGGGGTTACTACTTTTCCCCAAACGGGATCCAAAAATTTTATTGTGATATCGGGGGGGTGTATTCCTAATTTTTGGCTTCAAATTTTTCAAAGGTAATTTTAGGAAATTTTGGGGGTTTCCCTTTAGAGTTTAAGTTTGGGCCCAAAGGGCAAAATAGTAAATATAGGCAGCCGAGAGGGCACCAAAAGGGCTATGGGCCCAAAAGGGAGACCAATCCTCCTGGCCCCCCAATTTTTTGGCTGACAGAAACCGTTCCCCAAAAAAGGGGGGGAACCTGCAGAGGACAAAAGCCCGAGTCCAAAGTCGGTGAAAAAAAGGGGCTTCAAAAAAAATGGGCACCCTTTAAGGGCCGTTTTGGGACTTCCCAAAACCCTCTTTGGGGAGGGGGGCCGAAGAGAGAAAAATCCCCCCAAGCAAGGGGGGGAAGTCCCCGGTGCCATACCCCGTTAGGGGGGGGCCCAGAAGGCCTTCTTTGATCTTCCGCCGGGAAGATGCTAAAATTTCTACGGAAAAAGCTTTTAAAGGGGGAAATTTTTCGCCCTTTGGGGGGTGAAAACTCGCTGTCCCAGCCCAGTGGTGCAAAACTGGGAGTATGCCAAAAAAAAACCCCCCCGGGCGCAGTGTTTTGACTTTTCCACCTGGTGCAGAAGTGGCCTGCACCGGAATTTCCCGTACCCCAAAGCGTTTGGGGGGGGGTTTTCGTAGGGCCGGGTTTTCCAAACCCTGCCCGAGCTATACAACGCTGGGGTTTCTCAGGGGATCCCCAGTGTGCTGATGACCTGGTGGGGCCCCGGTGGGGGGGTACCAACAATGGAAATTTTCCTATGACCGACCAGTGGCCCGGGAGGAGGTTTTCCGGGGGACTTCAAAAAAGTGGCCCAAAAACCCTTGCCTAGCGAAAGAGTCCAAGTCCCCGAAATCCCCAGCCCATTTTAGTGGGGGAGTTTCGGGCCCCCTGATATGTGGAGGTGTCCCCAAGGGTTTGGGTCACATTAAAAGCCACTGTCCCCGTCCCTCGGAGCCCATGGACTGCAAAAAGCAAGCCCAAACCCCTGTTTTGTGGTTTTTCCTACCCTGCTAAAAGTGCCGTACCCACCCGTCCAGGGTCCCCCGGTCTGCCCGGTAAAAGGTTTTTAAAAGGGGTAAACGGTTGGGGGTGGGCTTCTGGACTCCAGGAGTTTGGTTTACCCGTTAAGGGCCCCACTTTTCCCCCCCTTTAACCCGGTTTCCCCGCAAGAGGAATTTTGGGTACAATTTTTTCCAAAGGGCAATACGTTACTTTGGAAAAACCCTAAAGAAGCATTTATGCTGTCTATTAAAACATGAAAAAACTTTGAGATTCCCCGGGTTTAAAAATTTTGATCAAAGGATTTTAAGTGCCCCCACCCTTTTAACGTGGGTCTCAAAAGGGCAGGGGCCCCACACTATCTTTTACCCCCTCAATTGAGCCACAGCCGGCCCCCAGGGGGCAAAAGACCTCCCCTTTTTCCTCCTGATCCTTTTTTTCTCTGTCGTGGGCAGTGTGCGTGTATACATGTATATATGTTATTTTTTATATATATGTGGGGTTTTGTTTCCGC
>JAODAL010047638.1:0-29722 GCA_025379985.1 Phyllomedusa bahiana | reverse complement strand
AATGAAAAAAATTAATTTAATTTGAACTTTATCCAATGGGAAGAATCTCGTCCCCCCAAACTCCCGGTTTTCCCAGACCCCGCCCCCAAAGCGGGAGGGTCTTGTTTGCGGGGGGAAAATTCCCCCAGGTCATTTTCCCAATGGTGGGGTTTCCCCTGGGGGTGGCACCCAAAGGGGTTTAGGGGGTTACGGGGAAACGGCAGGCAGACTCGTATTTGGGGGGACCGGCAGGTGGTCAGGGCAGGGGCCCCCGGGGTTCGAAAAGAGGTACCCCCTTCCCCAACAGCGGAGGGGGAAAAACAGCTTCGGGGGAAAAATGTTTTTAAGGGCCCCCGGGGGGTTTAAATAAGGAGACATGAAATGAATCGGGGATTCTCATCGTAGGGGGAAAAGCCGGGGTTTGTTTTACCCCGGGTTTGATGCGGCTGTGACCTAAAAGGGGGCCCAGGAAAGGGGGTTTTTCCCAGTCTGTGAGAAGGCATTTTTTAGGCGGCCTAAGAGACGAGAGCCACCTTGTCACCTGGGGGGAAGAGGGAGGGGGAAAAGGGTAAATTCTTCTTCTGCCCGTTTTGGGTCTTCATGTGCTCGGAACGGGGAGCAAGGACTGGCGGGTCTGAAAACCGGTTTGACCTTCAAATCTTGAGCCAGTGGTCCCCCCGGGCCCTCGGGAGGGAGGTTCCCGGGAGGGAGAGGAGGGCGGGTTGCAGGCCTTACACGATGTAGAAAGGGGGAGGACCCCGCGGGATTTCAGACTAAAGAGATTTGTAGGAGAATTTCCCCCCAATGGCAAAAATTTTAAATTGGACCCAATCTTTCTTGACGTCCCGAGACGAAAATTGGCGAAGGAACATCCCAAGATTTGGGTTTTGACCCTCTCCCCCCGGGGTTCGTCTCGGATGGTAGGCCGAAGAAAAAGTCGAGCTTCACCGGGAAGTTGGTTCCCACAGGCCCGAAAACCTGGAGACAAATTGGATTTCCCCCGGCCCGAGAAAATTTGTGAGGGGTCCATGCAGACGAAAACACATGGGGAAGAATAGGTTCCCGCCCGGCGGGAGGCAGCTGGCAGCCCCTGGCAACAGGACGAAATGAGCCCTTTTTTTGGAAAAAGCGATCCCTTTAAACACCCAAATAAAGGTGTTGCCAGACGAGGGGGGAGGTCAGTTTTGAAGTCCATCGAAATGTTGGGGCCAGGGTTGCGTGGGGATGGGAAGTGGCCTTTAAGTGGCCTGCCGGCTTGTGACGTTGTGTCTTGTTGGAGCAAGGGGTCCCCAAGACGAAAAAGAAGTTTCCCTTAACTTTCCCTTTTCCCCGCTTTTGGCCCCCAATAGAAACCGGGGTATAGGCAGGGAAAGGTTTCTTCGGGCGCCGGGGGTGACCCGCCCCCAATGAGCAAAAATCCCATTTTAAGTACGTCTGCCCAAAAAGCAGGACGACATAAGTCCTTCAAGGGGGGGACATTCCGGGGGGGTCCACCGGCGCCCAGTGAGACGGGCTGGAGGAATTATGTGTTCTGGGGGAAGTTTGCACCCACCCCATCGGAACACGGGAAGGGGGGCCCCCTCCCCCCGCTTTCCTTCCCCCCTTCCCCCCCCTCCCTGGTCTGGAAGTGGAAATTTTTTTGAAAATGAAAACGGGGGGGAAGAAGAAGCGAAACCCCTAGCCTGGGGGGTTTTGGGTTTAAATCGCCGAGCCGTCTGCAGATATTGGAGGTTCTTGTTGGTCCCCAAAAGATACAGATGGGGGGAAAAAGGGGGAACCTCCCGCAGGGTAACGCCACTCCTCCCGGGCCAAATTTTTTTTGGGTAGTAGCTCCGGTCCCGGGCCAATCGTTTTTAAAATTTTCTGGCCCAAAGAGAACATTTTTGGAGAAGAAAAACCCCAGTTACGTCTTACCCCTGGGCTCTTTTTGCTTAAAAACTGCTCCGGCTCCCCACAGATAGGCATTTCCCCCTCCAAGGTGAAGGGTTAGTGGAAAACCGGAAGTGCAAAGGGTAGGGGCCGCAGGGGAGGGCGGAAATTGAGCTTTGGAAAAGGGTCCTCAGCCTCGATCGGCCGCTTTCGGGATTAGCTTGTTTCTTGGGGGGAGGGCTACTATCAGGACCAACCCGCGTAGAGAATTAGGGGGGATGAACTGGTGGGTTTGTAGTTGCAGGAAGCCCCAAAAAATCCTGGATTTGGCCCCCAGCCTGACTGGGCGTGGCCACTGCCCAAAACGGCAGCAATTTTGCTGGAAAAACCATCCTAGGCCCCTTTGGGCAGGATGACGTTACCCCCCGAAAAGGGAGGCTAGTCAAAAAGGGAAAAAGGCACTTCCCCAGTTTTGGAAAAAAAAGGTGGTTCTCACGGGGGGGGACGTTTTCAGTACTTGACGGGAAAATGGCTGCGGGGGGGGTTTTCCCGGGGCAAAAGGGGAGAAAAAAACCCCGGGGTGTCTTTAAGGTTTTTGACCCACGCAGGTGAGGAGGAGGTCCCTGAAGACGTCATTAATTGCCCCTGAAAAAAACGGCGGGAGCCGTTTGCTCAGGCCCCAAGGGCCCCTCACCAGGTTTCCCCAAAAAAGGCCCCCTCTCTGGGTTTGAAGGCCCTCTTCCTTTTGTCGCCCCCGCGGGATTCGGACCAAGTTTGGCCCCTTTTAGGGCCCCCTTTTGGGGAAAAAACCTTTGGGCCCCCTGCTAAACGATCCCAAAAAGTTAAATGATTTGCGGGGAATGGATAAAGGTTCTTTACCGTGATTTGTTCAAAAACCCCGGGGGAATCTATGCAGGCGCAAAGGGGACTGTCCTTTTTCTTCACGAAAAAAAAACCCCCCGGCCAGCGGGAGATGAGGGGCTTTCGGATGAACCCCTTCCGGGGGATTTTTTTCCCCGGATGTACTCGGACGGGGTTGGGGTCCCCAGGGGAAACCCTTAAATGGGGAGAACCCCCCCCCCGGGGCCCTGAGGAAGGGGACTGGCCCCCCGGGGAGTAAATCGGGTTGGGGCAACCCCATGGACGAAAAGCGGAAAGGGAAAACTTCAGCTTGTCTCTCAGAGGGGAAAAAATCGGCGTTTCTCCAGTTTTTCGGGCGGCAGCCCCCCCGGGGAAAAGGAAATCCCCGAAGGGTAGCGCCGGGGGGAGCATGGGGAAACACTGGGGAGATGCCCCCCCCCAAACAACGCCCCCCCCGGACAGTTGGGACCCCAATGAATCCCCCTCTCCAGTAGACCAGTTTCCCGGTTGGGGGAGTGGGGCCGCAGCCATTGGGGGGGTCCGGGGGAAGGATCGCCCACGGGAAGAGCAAGGGCCCCACGTAGAAAATTTACCCTTTTTTTTATGCAGCGCCCCCACATGGAGGGACAGTTGGGCTTGGTGGGCAAACTGGATGGTTTTTTTAATAAGCAGCTCCCCGGGTGACGGATGAGATGAAAAGAGGGGTTTTTCCAGGGGTTTCCCCTGGGAAAAACCCATAATGCTTCAATAGGGCCTGGTGTTTGAAGTTTCCGGCGGGGGCCCGGGGGCCAGAAAAAGCCGGGGGAAATTGGAACGTTTATACCCAAGTCTCTGAGACGACTTGCACAGGCATCAACAGACGTGGAGAGGAGGAGGTTGCACCTAGGATATGCCTCTCCAACAGATAAATATGTGCGGGGAGTTTCCCGGAAGGCTTGTGACGCTTGGGACAATTCCTCCGAAATTGCTCTGGGATGCCTACAGTAGAAGGGCCCACCAAGGTCTTTTGCCGTCGCTGGGCCAATTCTTGCTCAGAGAGGCGAGCCGATCAATCTGCATGGGTCGTCGGTGTGGTGAGGGGGCGACTTGGGCAGGAGGCCTCTGGAAACCGGTGCCAGGCGGAGGAAACCGGCGGAGTTGGGCTGACTGACAATCTTGCCGAAGTTCTTCCTCCCGTTCAAGGAAAGCGTACGTCAATGCGGGTAGCTAACCGGTTCAAGTCGCTGAGGGAAGACGGGAGGTCTCTAGCGGCCAAGACGTCCTTAACTCGGCTGAGAGCCTTTTCTTGAAGGTAGCACACAGAGCGGCTCGTTCCATGACAGTTCAGAGGCCAGAGTACGGGAATTGTACCGCGTAGTCTCCAACAGACAGGTCCCCCTGGCTAGGTTTTTTTTTAGGAGGGCATGTCTCAGCGGAGGATGCACGGCTGGTTACTCGAAGATGTTGCGGAAACTCACTGGGAACAACTGTTAGATCCGCCGTCACTGGATGTTTCTGTCCCATAGGGGCGTATAGCCATGCCAGGGCCTTCCAGGGAGAGAGACTGGACCACGAACGCCAACCTTCGCACGTTCAGACAAAGAACTGATCTGTCATATGCTCTACGTTGCATAGAGCATTGGTGATGAAACACCGCAGAGTTTGGGTCACCGTCGTACTTAGATGGTGAGCGTACAGGCGAACTTATGGGACCCTTCAGACGAAGCAGGAAAAATATAAAAAAACCATTGAGGGCAGGAACAACGTCAATGGCTGCTGCTGGACGGTGATAAGCTGCTGCACCATGGAAGGTAAAGTTGCTCAAAGCTGCTCTGCGTTGCTGCGCTGATCTGTTTGCGATTGCTTGACCACGACGATGGTGTGATTGTTGCACCACTTGGCTGAAGGGCACCTTGGCGGGATCACATGGCCGGTTCATACGGTAACAGTTGGTGGGTGGGATTACTGGACCACCACAGGGCGATGGCGTAAGTCTCACACCAGGGAGTGGATCTAAGTGGGTCCCGGTATTCACAGAGCCCGCGCAAAGCGGGTGGTCTTTCTGCGGCGGGAGTCCACCAGGTCACATCCAATGGCGGGGCTGCCTGCCGGTGGCGGCCAAGGGTCGAGGTACTAGGAAACGGCGGGAGGCAGGCTCGAGATCGTAGTCCGGGGGAACAGGCAGGTGGTCAGGGCACGGCAGCACAGGTTTTCGTAGACGGTAGACTTTGCAGGAGGTCAGGACAGGACGGCTCTGGTTCGGTTGTGATCGGTAAACGTAGGCAGAATCGGTCGGTACACGGAAAGGCAAACAGGAACTCTTTAGACAGCTCTTCCTAAGGAACTGTACACTAAGGAATCCGGCGAGGGCCGCCAGGAAAGAGGCCGGACTTAATAGGGAGCAGTGCCCTGACAATGACCAATTCTACCGGTGCACTGCCCATTAATTCAAACTTCAGTGCGGCGCACGCGCGCGCCCTGGGGGCGGAGCACGCGCGCCGGGAGGAACGGAGCCAGACAGAGCAGGAGCCGCGGCCGGGTAGTGAACGCTGGCAGGGGAACGGGATCACGAGCAGACCCGACCGACGTGGCGGGTACGGGGCTCCGTAGGGGCAACGGGCGCGCTGGACCCGGGACAAGTGGTCGCAGGGGCGTCCGTGACAATTATATTGTGTATCAAATGTTACATAATAGCACTTTTTTTTTTAAATCCATATGTTCTGGCATCCTTATATGTAAGGCTGACTATCCACTTCTGTGTTGGTCAAAAAACAGGAACAGAGCAGTACCCACCTCTCTGCACTGTCCAGTACCCTCCTACATCTCTAAACCAGCAGGGTCACAGAATGAGGCTGGCTCAGCTATAAATCAGACACAGACAGATGCCTTTCTTCCAGTATATCACCAACACAGAGATGCACTGTTTGCTCTGCTTTGCACTGTTGCTCATGCAGAAATGGAACGGATGAGTTCAAATATAAAGATAAAAGGAGATATACTCCATATAGTATCTTACATTGTGTCACTACATTACACTTTAAAAAAACTTTGAGATTCTTGGTTCACATATTTTTGATCAAAAAATGCTTAAGCTGCCCACGACTTTCAAACGTGATCTCAGGTCAGGCAGTCCTTTGCATCTTTACCTCTCAATAGAGCTAAATCCGGGCCTCTCACGGGGTCAACCGACCTCCATTATCCAGAGAGGAAAAAATTAAAAAAACACAAAAACCCTGAAAGCTGCACTTTTATGACAGCCTGTGAAAGTGGGCGGGTGCAGAAAACCAAAAATGGAGGCACCCCTTCCTCCCCATATAGATTAAAAGCAATATACGGCAAATACAACGTATGGTTCTGCACAAAAAAACATTTCTGAAAAAACACTATGCAAACCTGGGTGCCACTGGGCGGAAGAATGAACATGTTCTAAGTTTTTCGGAACGCCGGCTGTGTGAAAATGTTTGGCAGAAAATCCATTCAGTGGGGTCTGCCGAATGTATTTTCTATTAAAGTCTATCATAATGGTTGACCGTCGGTTTACAAAGGGCTTTCAAATCCGAAAACAGTCTGTAAAACCGACTGAAAACTCTTTATGTGGGGACAAGCCCTAAGAGTAAGAGTAATAGATAATATAATCTATATTGTAAGCTGCCACTCACGTTTGGCCGCCATATTGGACCAGCTTAGGGGGATCATTGCTCACAGGATTGCCGTCTTTCGTAGATCAGTATTGGCATATCCAATATAAGGCACTCCGACTGCAGGCGTTTGGTTTCACTGGCCTCAACCAGTTTTATTGGGCAAGCAGGTTACACAAAAGCATACACATAAATAAAAACCTAGGCCGTCTGGCCACTAACTAACATATGAAATAGACCCTGTCTATCGGTAGTCTGGACCTAACGTCCAGCATCAAACACACGGTACTTTCTCATATGGTATCGGCTTCCCTCAAGCCTCCGGGGGGCCAGAGCCTCTCTCAAGTTCCTCTGCTGCACTGCCAGCTAGCAGACCACGACCCCCTGTAAACCTGAAGTTCCCGGCTTTTTTATAGGAATCCCAAGCCCTATATAAAACGTTGTCTGGAACATGGGGAGTAGACATCCCCCCAACACATTGTCTATTCCCAATAAGAGCCGACTCAAGAACGGCTGAAAAGCCAAACTAACAATATACCTTTGCCAATCACTTAGTGTGGCTGACAATACATACGGCTGGCTCCTATTCCACCAAGGCGGGGTATCCTTGGTGGCATGTTACATATACCACTCTGCTATATCTCCACCTAGTGGCAGAAACAGGCAACTACATGTAGCCGCTCTGCCACAATATTGTATCGTTGAAACCACATTGATGGTTCCAGTGTAATACTACTGTGCAAAATTTCATTTTGATTGTATTTGCATAAAGAAAGTTTCTCCAGGGATGGTGATTGTATCCTGTTCATCCATGTTACATATCCTTGGGTATGCTTTCACATTGTCTTTTAAGAATTTTAAAATGATTCTGTCTTTTCTAACTTGCATTTAATTTTGCACAATGTGGTTAATACTGGCATGTCTTCAAGATATTCTACTTTTATTTCCTTGTAAACAATATTAACATATCAATGTAAATTTATTTGATTTACTATATATGGAACCTATGGGAAATAACAAATTTGACTATGTGATATGCTTTTGTAATGAAATCCACAGGAGATACTATTAAACACCAATTGGGATTCAATATGTTAAAGTACAGTGACCAAGTGAGATATTGTATTTCCACTGTGTGTATTATAACAACTTATAGAATAAATACCTGTTTGCAGCAGCCTTATTAAAGATAACATAATCTTTATAAAATGATAGGGTCTAAAAGGTGAATTGAGACTAAACTGGAAGGGAAAAAAATGTTTTCTACCTAATTAATGTGTCATCCTGTTACTGACACAAGGGATCAATAAAACTTGCAAATTAAATTTTTGCAATATAAATCTAACATCTTTATGTAACAGGGAATTTAAAAGATCAATGTTTGCGTGATGTTTTTCCACAAAGAAGTAGAGAGAAATAAATCCAACAAAACTATGAATCAAACTATTGTGGTAAAAGGGGTTGTCCCATGAATATGATATTACAACACACAAAACAGAAATGTTTTTTTGATTGTCATCATTAAAAGATGCCCCAGTGTCCGGATATTGACATTACATACAGTACAAGTCATGGAGGCCTTTATGTTCTCTTGATTAACTTTCAGAATGTCAGCCTTTTATATCCAGTGCTGAGTCCCACCACCTAGATCCTTGTACTTCATGGCACTTTTCAACAAAGAGATTCAGTTGCAAATCTTTTTTGTATCATACACATTCAGACTCAAATATAAAAAGATCAATCGAGACTTATAAGTTAGTTCCAGAAGTTTTGGTCATTCATGACCTCTCAACATCATATCTGCACTGGAACTATAGTGTCTTTTAGAGTAATGGAGTTTTTATAATATGGATATGCCTAATGTAAATTAACATTCTAATGCATGTTTATGTATTGTTTTGTTTTACAGTAGACATACTGTTTAGAAAAGTAATAATTGTCTGAAATTTATGGAACTGGCCCACCACATTTTTTAGGACTACACTGTTGCTTAAATTCAACAATATATAGAGCATGCTCCCATTTCAAATGAATGGACTGAAAGAACCCTGAATAACATTTAGTTTTGTTTTTTGTATGTAGGTCATTCTCTACATCTCCTTGGACAGAAGTAGTGACAAATGCGTCTTTGAAGGAATGAGGTGCCCACTTGATGGGGAAAATAAAGAGGGGATTTGATTTTTGTCATAAAACCATTCAAGGGAGAGCTGTAAAGATCAAGTTAGACTGTGACTATTGTATCAATCTATAGCCTCTCTTACTGAAGTGGAATCAATCTTTTCTTGAATGGAGACTCACCTTTTGCAGCTGATGATTGTGTGTATCAGAAAGAGCTGCAATTACCTAGCAGACAGCCTAAGTAAGGAACTGCCTGTCCTGACGGAATGGCCACTGAACTGAACTACAGTCTCTTAAACCAATGCAGGGATTCTGCTCAGGTGGACATTCACAAGAATACTAAGGTAACACTCTTTTGCTCCCTCTTGAAGAGAGGCAAGCAAGCATGGACACTAGATGCTCTTTCCATCCTTTTAAACATTCCCCAGCATATGACTTTCTGCCCATTTCATTGATCACAAAAGTCTTCTAGAGAATCAAATAGGACTAAGTCTTGGTTATTATCATCTGCCTATAGTCCAAGAGAACTTCATGCCCATAATGACGATGTTCAAGGGCTTGTATTGGGAACTGTTGCAGATCTCTTTTCTAGTGATTCAGGGCAGCAAATGTTGTTGATATCTAGACCATCTCCAGTTTATGGCATAGAAGTTAATTGCCCCGTTTTGACCAAAGCTGGTGTATTAAACACAGTTATTATCATCCTTTTGCAATATAGGACACCAAGCTTCAACAAGGTATACTTTAATGTAAATCAAGCCTTAGTTAGTTGATGTGACAGGAACCTGGCCTCTTCTCTGTCTCTTATAATTCATATTATACTGGACTTTTTATGGAAGGGATTTGACAAGGGCCATATACCTAAAAGAATAAGGGTGCAGATTTCTCCAATATTAGCACCTTGGGGGAAAGGCTCTTGCAAGACCCATTTTTGCAGACATTTGTTATAGTGATTTAAAAGATTCATCCATTGTGGAAAATGGGGAATTCAGCACCAAAATTTGTATGAAATTCACAATCCATTAAAATGAGGACATCAGCAAGGCAAAACAGCTGACATGTTTCAGGTAAAGAATCCCTAGTTAACATATTTTTCCTGTTGTTACTGACCCTGTTCCCAAATTGGATCTCTGTGTTGTATTGGAACAAGTCTGCAAGACTCTAGTTGAGCCTTTGGAATTGGCAGATATGAAACACCTATCTCTTTGCTTCTTAGTGGCCAAAACTAGGGGTGTAGCTAGGTTCCTAAAACATCCAGGGCCCGGGCCCTCTGTGTTAAGTTTTGCTCAGTAGGGCTGCGTTCACATGACATTTTTCATGCCATACTGTGAACTGAGGCATGTATTTTTACAGAGAAAAAACTTATGTTCCTGTCACTAATTTTATGCGAATTTCACATAGATCCTGTCCATCACCTCAACAGTCACTGTACAATGAAAATCAGCACTGACAAATTTGCTTTTTCTAAAGCGATCACCTACGTATGACAAAAAATACACCTATACATGGAGCAAATATACAGTAATATAGTAACAAATAATTTTTACTAAAAAAAAAAAAAAAAAGCTTCTACAATACCAAGACCCAAAACTGTTACAAATTAAAGGGGTTTTGCCAAGAAATGACTTCCTTACCTTTTAATCTGCTCAGAAGAGACTTTAAACAAAGCACGAAGCCTCACAGGTGGAGAGAGAGGAGCGCTGAGAACACAACCAAGAAGCAGGGAGCATGTGCAATGTTCACTGAAATAATTACATTACAAGTAGTGGATTTTATATGCAAAAGACACAGGGCTGATTCACTGCTTTTTCCCCACAGTCCCTTGCCAGCTCCTTCATGTTCCTTGTAATCAGATAAGAAGTGCAGACAATGCAAGCGCGGCCAGATCAGCTCCTGTCAGCTGCTGTCGTGTCTAATGTAAACTTTTAAGGAACTAAGGGCCTGTAAGTCAGGCTGTAGCTCTCAGAGGCTTCACTTTTTGTAATCACATATATTTAGAAAAGTGATTAAATACCCATTTTGGAGGATTCCACGTCAACATTACATTGTGGCAAAATCCCTTTAAGGATCAAATAATACTGCCAGACCATGGACAAATGCAACCATGACATGTGACTATCAGTTGTACACAGGCTCTGAAAATGTATATTAATGCCATACGTGGACCATATAGTGGTAGAAACTAGTTGTATGTAGATGCTCTGCAGAAATATGTGATTACACTGAAGATACGTTTAGTGACTTACAGGAGATGTCTTTTCTGATCTAAGTTGTTTACTTTCCCTTCTTCATCCGACCCAGACCACCAAGATGACTATCCCGGCCACGCCTCGTCTCAGCAGACATTACCACACAAACATATATGGTCCATGGCTACCTGCGGTTCAACACTGATTTTTTTGGACTTGGTCCGGACTCAATCAACTACTGGGTGTCCAAACGGGGTGAATGGCCTGAGCTTACTCGACACGCCACAGAAGTTTTATCCTGCCCAGCAGCCACCATTATCTCAGAACACACATTTAGCACAGCTAGTGGGGTGATAACTGACAAACGTATCTGTCTTTCCCCTGAGAATGTGGATTGTTTGACATCTATCAAAATGAATCAAGCAGGGATCTCTGACGACTTTGTTGCCCCTGTTGCCAATGTCACCAACTATTAAAATGTAGCACGACTTTTTTACAATGTGAAATACATATTCCACGCTGAAAAAAAATCAATGGTCCTATTGAATTTTTTTTTATTCCAAATACTCATTTCTTCATGCAAATTTTATTCTGAGTGTCAAAAGGGTCATTTTTGCTGTTTTGGGGGTCAGGCCACTGTAAAAGACACCAATAGTGAAGGTCGTATCAAAAAAAAATCTTATTCCAAAAACTCATTTCTTCTTGCTAATTTTATTCTGAGTGTCCAAAAGGACATTTTTGCTGGTTTACGGGTCAAGCCATTGTAAAAGTAAAGGTCCTATTGAAATTTTTTTTATTTCAAATATTCATTTCTTCTTGCTAATTTTATTCTGAGTGTCCATAAGGTCATTTTTGCTGGTTTTGGGGTTCGGCCACTGTAAAAGACACCGTTAGTAAATGTCCTATTGAAAAAAATCTTATTTCAAATATTCATTTCTTCTTGCAAATTTTATTCTGAGTGTCCAAAAGGTAATTTTTTCTGGTTTTGGGATCAGGCTACTGTAAAAGGGGTGCCAGGGGTGCCAATAGGGCAGCACTCCTGTCAGTGGCCCTAATCAATAAGGGGTCAAGTCATATGCTAAAAATAGGAACTAGTAATGGGTGGGGACCCCATTTTATTTATCTGCATGGGGTCCTAAAACAATTAATAGATGACTGACGGACGCCCTGGCTACCACTGCACCCCCTATAACTATGGCCTGCCAGCTGAGACTCCATGTTCCCTGTTGGGAACGCCTGCCAGTTACCAGGTGCCATTTCCAGTACCAAAGTCTTCTTATACGTCAAATGGGCCCCGTCTACCGATACGCTGTCCTCATCTTTTCATTTAGCCATTGAAAGGAAGACAATATTTTAGCCTGTGATTTTTTTTTGTTACTCTTAGAGCCAAATTGTCTTCACTTGCACCATGCATCCACTTTACTGTTATGGATGGTAATTCCAGCTTCTCCTCACCTGTTTCGTTATAAAAATTAACCTGATCATCTTCTCCCATTGACTCTAATGGGAATCGGCGATTGATCGAGATCATAAATCGACGCGATTTTCTTTAAAATCGACAATCGATACGATCTAGATTTTTTTAGTGATCGTTCATCTCTACCATTGACCCTCATCTAATTTTTCTGCAGCAGCATGTCCTTTTAAGGACCTTACTATCTTTTGCTTCTGCAGTGCCTTCTTTTCAAAATATCAAACAACAGATTGAGCTGTCATTTTTTTAAAATCCAAAGCTTTCTTCTAATGAGAAAAGGAAACTTCACTGCAGATAGAGTCATAATGTCACAAACAGTTTCTTTTCATTGGCCAATGTGTTCTGACCCTCTGGTCGTGACCAGACACGTGACCCACTATGTGACG
This sequence comes from Phyllomedusa bahiana, assembly GCA_025379985.1. NCBI lineage: Eukaryota > Metazoa > Chordata > Amphibia > Anura > Hylidae > Phyllomedusa > Phyllomedusa bahiana. The sequence continues at coordinate 17,229 of JAODAL010047638.1, read as the reverse complement.
TATACGTGACGTTCTACACTCCCTAGAAGTACACAAGGTCAGCTGGATATGTTTCACAGATACCCCTTTTTCCACACGAGCATAGGGGGCATAGTGAAAGAGGATAGCCCACGCAACCGCTGGTATGGCACAACACTTGCTCACAAGCCAGTCCAGCAGAACGACCCCGTTTCCCCAGCACCAGTGAAACAGGATTTTGCCAAGTCGATCGACTGCCACCAGTTTCTGGTTAGATATAAGCCTGGTTGGTGAATGAGATTATATTGGGCCAGAAACCAGATCCGGTAGCATATAACGTAAGACCGAGGGCACGAATGTGTGGATACATGCATTGAGATAAAAGAGCAGCCCAAGGTTAAATTTGAATATTTAATTGTCTTAAGGGCACACTAGAAAAAAACACTACATACACAGTGGATACAGAGATATATTATGATCAGATATGCAAATACAGATATGGGGTTACAAACAGTATATAGCAGACTATGTAGAAGTCAGTTATCTAGTATTAGAACTTAGTACTGTGCAGCCACATGGGGTTGTGTGATGCAAGCGAGTTCCTGGTTCCTTCTATTACATTTGTACAATCTAGCCTCACTCAGAAGACAACAAAAAGCTACTGCCCGGCACATGCTGGTTGCATCCCCTTCAGGCCCCCAGTATGGTTTAATGTCTTCCTCCCATCTGGGCCAAGTAGCAAGAACCTCATAATCTAGGATGGGTCATAACTCCTCTTTCGAAGGCCTTAGAAAGGCGGCACTGGTACCATTGGACCCAGCTGACCCCAGCTATGTTTGAATACCGAACACAACTTTACTGCCATAATCTGGTTTTCTTCGGTCCCAAAGAGTCTGCTAGATGTGATAAATAAACAGTAAAAGTCCTTTGAAGCAGGACCCTCGGCGAGGGATTATTTCCTATGCACAGGAGTGCTGATCTCACATGACCCAGTGATCAACTTCGATCAAACTATATTACATTAATCACACATAGAAGTACATGACAATAAGAAAAACAGATAATATCTTTCTTTCTCTGGAAAAAATAAGTATGACAAGGTCTTAAATACTTCATCGTGCAACATGGATTAGAGAGCTTATTGACATTTGCTATCCACAATCTGGGTTGCAAGCACCTCATCCTATAGGGGCCCATGCCTATCTCATAGGTTGAAAATAACTGTACACCAAGTTAACAGATCTGCCGGACTTCATCCTGGTCATTTTCACACCTTAGTGAAACACTATAGGCTGGACATTCAAGTGGTTTTCTCAGTACAGGCTTTCGCAGTGTTGTTTCTCCGTTTCTTCGAGCTTCTAATCCAGGGGCGGGTCTCTCCTCCCAGTAGGTGGGTCTTCCCTCACTGAAGACTGGGGAAATCATCTTTCTGTGTGAGCAATAGAAGGGAGAGGATGTCATAGCCCTCCAAACGTACCGCAGTGCTCAGTTCTCATATCTGCAGAGCTGTCACCTCCCTTCACAAGTTCCTTGTAACCAGAACACCTGCATTAGTATAAACAGTTATACATACAGCCTGAAATGGTGAAACAAATGTGAGCAATGCACTCTGCTCCTCCTCTCTGTTATCAGTTTATAGGGCTGTGTTGAATGGGAGGAAAGTGAATCTAACAGGTGACTCAGTAATTGCCCAGATTGCAGACAGCCAATCACAGCAAGGGGCCCTGCCCAACCAGAGGGCGTCTCACCAGGGCTGAACTAAATATCAGGCAGCCAATCACAGCAAAGTGGGTATGGCTGACCTCAGGCTGCTGATTTAGCTCTAAACACACACAGATTAGCTCATATCTGCTACAATAAATGAGTTAGGTAATGCAAACCAATTGAAAAAGTGCTTGTTTTAGTGTCACCATCATTGCATTACTGATTTTACTTCCAAATAAAGTTATGTACTTTTTTTCAGCAAAACGTAATAACAGTGTTAATAGTTACAAGTTACACAGTGGCCTTACAGGAGAGTAAAGGTTATATAGTTATGTAACTGATCATGTTTATAGATATCACATCATGTCCAATCATTCCAGGAGGATAGAATCAGCTTTAGACTAAACAAAAGATAGTTTACAGTAAGTAAAAATTACATTATATATAATCATCAGTTCTTGAAGGTGATGTGTCGATCGAAGAAAAAAGTGTAATACTAGGCAACAGGGTCAGAGCATCTCCAAAATAGAATGCCTTAGCACATGTTCCTGTTATACAGTAGACAGAGATCTTATAGAGCCCATGCATCAACAGTTCAGATAAATTATACTACTTTTAGATAGCTTTTCAGGGTAAGCGCTAAGTGTGTGTACATGAAGATTAACACTATATACAGTTATTACATAACATGTATTTGACAGTTTTCATTAGTGTTCCCCACTGCAGACGATTTTCAGTTATTCCATAAAGGGATTTGACCGTGATGTAAAATTGATGTGGAAGCTTGCAAATTAAATAATAAACATTTTCACCATTCATCATATTAAAAATTCTGTTTTAACTGCTATCTTAATTATCCACAGTGTACAGCTTGTCTCTAGGGGATACGAACAGTGACGAGAGCTCCTCAGTCTTGTCGCAAATGCTCAGACATCCCTCTCCTCTCAGGCAGCCACCGATAGTCTCTTCCCTATTTCGTGAGGGTACACACTCACTGCTGAGTGAATGTTCAACCCCAGGTGCTGTTATTCTACTCCTGTCCTCTGTACTCCTTAGTAATTACACTGTGTTCCAAATTATTATGCAAAAAGTGTTTAGGAGTGATAAGGTAAGAATTTTTTTGTTTGTAAGTTAAACTCATTGATGGTGATGTGTGTCAGGGCTCTTTATATCACTGAAAGCATTTGCAGACACCTGTGCTATTTAGTTTGGCAGGTGTGTTCAATTAAATGCAAGACTACTTAAGAAGGCTGTCCCACATTATTAAGCAGCCTACATTTTCAGCCAAAATGGAAAAGAAAAAGGATGTGTCGGCTGCTGAGAAGCAACAAATTGTGGAGTGTTTAGGTCAAGGCATGACTACAATCAACATTGCCAAGACACTTCATTGTGATCATCGCACATTCAAGAATTATGTAGCTGATTCACAGCACACACGTGTGCGTGCTGATAAGGGAAAATTGAGCACTCTTTCCAAAAGGCAATTACGTCATGTTAAAAGAGCAGCTGCAAAAAATACCTTGTCATAGCAGCAGACAAGTTTTTGAAGCTGCTGGTGCCTCCAACGTCCCCCGAACAACAAGATGCAGGGTCCTTGACAAGGTTTGCAGCTGTGCGTAAGCCATCCTGTCGACCTCCTCTTTCCACTGCACACAAAAAGAAACAGCTCAAGTGGGCCAAACAATACATGAAGACTGACTGCAAAACTGTTTTGTTCACCAATGAGTGATGTGCAACACTCGATGGTCCAGATGGATGGAGTGGAGGATGGCTGGTTGATGGACACCCCATGCAATCATGGCTACGGCACCAACAAGGAGGAGGTGGAGTAATGTTTTGGGCTGGAATCATGGAGAGAGAGATTGTTGGCACCTTTAGGATCCCTGAAGGTGTAAAGATGAACTCCATAATGTATGTGGAGTTTCTCAAACAGAACTTCCTGCCATGGTTCAAGAAAAAGAACCATGCATTCCGCAGCAAGATCATTTTCATGCATGATAAAGCACAGTCTCATGCTACAAATAACACATCTGCATCTCTGGCTGCTATGGGCATTAAAGGGGACAAACTTATGGTGCGGCACCCATGCTCCCCTGACCTCAACCCCATTGAGAACCTCTGGAGCATCATCAAAAGAAGTGTTTATGATGGCAGGAGGCAGTTCACATCTAAGCAACAGCTCTGGGAGGGTATTCTGTCCTCATATTTGTGGTTTAATAATTTTTGATTGTGAGAACTGTGGTCTCTGATTAAGGAGCACTTTGGGGTTACATTGTTTAAGTTTAAACTTGGCATAGCTGGCTTTCTGTCAAAAGGCAGTAATTTTGATGAGTGGTCATTGGAAGCGAAAGATGTATTTTCAGACAAGGTTTACCTACAGCAAAAATATGTTCCGACCTTTAATATTGCATTCAGGGAACTCACTCGGATCTATAAAGAGCAGATTACGTGTTGGTGGGAAGTAGAGAGTCTAGATAACTATATCAAACATAATATTGTACGTAGAGGATTGAGGATTACCTTAATTCCTTCAATTCGTACTAGATCTGCTTCTTTCTGCACCAAATGGGAGCAAGAAGCTACTCAAAGCTCGCTACGCTTTATGAAACTGCTTCTAGATGAGGAACGAGCTCATCTTGAGGAGGTAAACTCTAGACTCAAAGAACAAATTGAAATCACGCAGAAATTCTCTAACGAAGCAGAATTTTTAAATAAAGAAAAACAGCTACAATCTACCATTGAGAGACATAAATATCATTTGAAAGATAGGAAACATAAACAGTTTTTGCGTGACCTGGCAGATATCAGAGAAAACAAAGCCTATACTCTAATAGGCAATAAAAACGTACGTAGAGAATCTGCAACTGATGTCTCCTCCACTTAGACAGATGTCTCTGATACTGAAAGGGACCTGACTGGCGGTGGTTCTAGACAGAGTTCTAAATCGGGAGGTAACAGAGGAAGGAGAGGTGGTAGAGATGCACGTAATACACGCAACTATTCTGATTCAAAAAACTACGAACTGAGAGAGAGTGAAGAGGTCATACAAATAGAGAATAAATTTCAACAAAATGACACTAAAATACAGGTTATTAATCTATCTAAACGTACCCTAACTGATGCTGAACATAAGGTCCTTTCTAAAGGACTAACCTTTGTACCTACCTTCAAATTTAGCCTCTTCAATTGGACTCGTGACCTTCATCTCTTTGTTAGAAAACTCCATTGGCACAAATTTTTTTGCATCTAGAGATAAAAGGGAATGTAAGGAACTAGGAATTCCCCTCAACTTGCTAGAGGATGTTCGCTTGCTATATGGTTTGTCTGAGATACCTATGACAGACTTGGGAAAGGGCCCATTTACCGAACTTAAACTTAAAAGTTCTAAAATGCCACCTGTAGTGAAACCTCTTGTATTGATGTCTTTTTGAATCTCACCCTTAAAGATCTTGAGAAAGTAAGAGGGACTATAAATAATAACTGTTCCGAACTTGAATTGCAGGCACTATGTGATCTTGAAAATGATGCCACTATATGTATTAAACCCTCTGACAAGGGGGGCAATGTAGTGGTGTTGGATTGTGTTCAATATAAGAAATTGTGCCAAAAATTACTGTCAGACACTTCCTGCTATCGTACTCTTTCCCAGGATCCCACCTCCATTTTTTCTGTTGAACTAAAGAATATACTGAATCAGGCTTTGTCATTAGAACTCATTGACAAAACGGAATTTAACTATCTTTTTCCACGACACCCACGTATCGCTACATTCTACAGTTTACCTAAAGTCCACAAGGGCACTACTTCCCTAAAAGGGAGACCAATAGTGTCAGGTATCGGCTCCCTGACCGCAGAATTGTGGGATATATATTGATAAAATCCTTTTTCCCTTTGTGAAAACGTTACCATCATATATTAGAGACACTACAGATTTATTAAAACGTCTTGAGGGACTCTACGTCGAGCAAAATACTTTTTTGGCAAGTATAGACGTGGAGTCCCTCTACACTTGCATTCCACACCATCTTGGTTTAGAAACGATTAAGTTCTTCTTACGAACTAGAGGCATACAATTTGAGGCACACAACAGATTCTTGGTGGATTTGCTTGAGTTCACTTTAACCAGAAATTATTTCGTCTTTGACGGCAGGACGTACCACCAGCTGCGAGGTACAGCCATGGGAAGTGCCTATGCACCTTCCTCGGCTGGTGGGAGTCCTGCATTGTCTTTGGAGAAAATCCCCCTATACATTCGGAAAGGATAGCCCTCTGGGCCAGATTCATTGATGATGTGTTCATTATCTGGAATGGTACCACAGCGGAGTTCCGTGAACTGGTAGAGGCTCTGAATGTTAATAGCTTGGGATTAAAGTTCACCTATGATATCAAGGAGGATCGTTTACCCTTTCTTGACGTCTGTATCATCAAAAAGACGTCTGGTGAACTCATAACAACGATATTTCGTAAGCCCACGGCAGTTAATTCCCTGCTGAGGTGGGAAAGTCACCATCCTGTGCCCCTTAAAAAAGGTATTCCCCGTGGCCAATACCTGCACCTCAAGAGGAACTGTTCTTCAGAGACAGAATTCCAGGCAGATGACTTGAGGGAACGCTTTTTGTCACGCGGATATCCAGATTATGTATTACGGCATGCTTTCCAAAATGCGTTAAAATGTGATCGTACCAATCTTCTTACTCCGAAAGTTGGTGGTGATGCGTCTCCTCTCACACGCATTATAGGAACTTTCGATAATGCTGCACCAACTGTTAAACATATCATTCAAAAGCATTGGCACATTCTAAAGATGGATCCCGACATTAAAAATCTGATCGGTGATTTTCCATCTATTACCTATAGACGAGGGAGGAATCTCAAGGACCATGTGGTCCGGAGCCATTTTTCAATGCCCCGTTCTGAAACATGGTTGTCTAGACCTGTAGGTTCTTTTTGTTGTTCAAACTGTGTGGCATGTCCCTTTATGGAGAAAACAAAATCTTTCAATGGGACTAAAAATAATAAGACGTTCTCTATACGTCATTTTATCAACTGTAAGGTCTCTAATGTGATCTATCTAATTTCTTGCACGTGCGGACTAAAATATGTTGGCCGAATCTGTGAACATTTGGGCGATATTCGGCACAAACGAGTCACGGCTGTGTCTCGTCATATCTGGAATTGTCATGACGGTGATCTTAAATGTTTAAGATGGACGGGGATCGACCGTATTATACCGTCTAAAAGGGGAAAAGGGGAATATTGACCAAAAGCTATTCCCAGCGTGAAACTTTTTGGACGTTTGTGTTGAAAACTTTAACACCAGATGGCCTTAATGAACAACTGGACTTCAGCTGTTATATTTAAATATTTAAATATGTGAAGTATTCCCCCTGATTTTTGCTCCTATATATCTGAGTATTCCACCTTGTTTCATCTTTTACTGATTTGTATATTCGCTGCTCTCTAATTTCATTCTGGTCCTTTTAAACACTCCTGGGACCTATGCAATGAAGCCAAGTGTGTTTGAATACTATCTTAACTTGGATCCTTATTACAGTAGGATCGCTCGCATATTCTACCTGGCCGCTTCTTGTATGCGGTATAAAAGGTTGCTATAGACGCTACTTGTCGTCGGGGATCATTTCGAGCGCTGTGGTCGTCTATTTCCCGGTGCATCCAACGTGAGCGCCGCATATCTCCATTGGCTCAGTTGTCGGCGTCTCCGCCCGGCATTTGCATCGCTGACACACTGCGCTCTGTCATACACAGAGCGAATGGTGCGGACTAACCACTCTAGCGAGGATTGTGTTTTGCAGGTAATTATATATCCTGTTGTTTATGGACTATGGGCTTTTTGTGCAATAGTATTTACTCATTAATTGATTTGGCATTCTTTCTATTATTCACAGCAATTATCGCAACTCCCTAAAGTCTAGGGAAATTTAGATCATACAGGCCAGATAAGTAAGCTAAAACTGCATACTTTTTTGTTTCATTATGAAATGGCTTGTGATATTATACCCTAACACTATTTACTTGCACTATCTTAAATATTGTGTATCTAAGTGTTTTTTCTTTATGCCCTTTTTTTGTTGGCATTATTTTCCCTATATAATATCCCCTGAGGAGTTCCTATTTACTAGGAGGATCGAAACATGTTGGGATTTGGTTAGTGTGAAGTATTTGTTTAGTGTGAGGACCAATAGGGCTTTTCAATAAGGGTTAGGTTCGTGACGGGGACCGCCCTTTTTTCGGGCGATAAATCCTGGCTTTAGGTAGCATATATTAGCTGCCTAGGGATTTATAGGTTTTTCAGATACCTCTCCTAAAAACAACTTTTAAACTGAGTATTTTTCTCTGTATTACTTTATTTTTTGACACAATTGGCTTGGGTGGTGTTGCACCATTTTTTAAGATTCAGATATTAAAAGTTATATTTTAGTTGTTCCCTCCCTTTTTAGGGATTTGTGGTTTAATAATTTTTGATTGTGAGAACTGTGGTCTCTGATTAAGGAGCACTTTGGGGTTACATTATTCTGTCCTCATGCAAAACAAATAAAGCAGAAACCATTAAAAACCTCACAAATTCAATGGACGAGAGAGTTCAGAAGCTCATTTTGAACATATGTATGCATATGCACATGTAACATCACCTAGAATAAAGTTTTTATTTGAAAACTGTTTGATTTCAGTTTGTAATAACCTGCTAATGCTTATAATTTCACAAATGACCATTTTTTGGTTCGTTATAAAAATGAAAAGGTTGAAAACTCTGCTGTGCATAATAATTTAGAACATGCATTTTGAGTGCATTTTGATATTTTTTTTTTTTTTTTACAAAATATACTGTTATCATAGGCAGTTTGTTCAAAAACCTTTCAATTATAACTCTAATAGTTGCGTAACGGCTGGGTAGTGGATCCTCTGGACCACCGCAAGCGATGACAGTTAAGCCACGCCAGGGAGCGGAGTCCAAGTAGCCCCCGGTATTCACCAGGGCCCGCCGCAAAGCGGGATGGACTTGCTGCGGCGTGAGGCTATCAGGTCGCTACCCCTGACGTGACTTGCCTGCGATGGCGGCCGAGGTGCAGCTAGGTACAGAATCGTAATCCAAGAGTCGTAGTCATGGGCAGGCGATAAGATCAGGGCTGGCGGCAATTGTTCGTGGACAGGCAGGAAGGTCAGGGCAGGCGGCAGAGGTTCGGAGTCGAGAAATGTAGCAAGAGGTCTGGTACATGGTAGGCGAGAATACACTTGAGGAACGAACGCTTTTACTAAGGTATGAGGCAACATAGATCCAGCAAGGAAGTCCCGCTGACCTCACCAATAAATAGGGGCAGCACCTGGCAACCGGCCAATTATCGGCACGCTGGCCCTTTAAATTTACAAGGACGAGCGCAGGCGCACTAGGGAACGGGCACGCGCACCTCAGCCGGCAGAGGACGTGGACAGAGCAGGAACGCGGTTAGGTGAGTGATTAGAGCGAGTGCGCCCGCGTCCCGTCTCATGGTCAGCGGCACTACCCGTCCCGGGCAGGAACCCCGGAGAGGAAGCAAGGGTGCGCCTGCGGCCCGCGGGCCGGAGCGCGGCGCCGCCCGCTACAAGTTGATGACTGGAAAATTACAATGACTGCAATTCATATAAGTAATTTTGGAAAATAAGAGAAAATATTATTTGCATAATAATTTGGAACACAGTGTAGTCAAACAGTGAAAATAAATAAAAAGAAAAAAAGCAACCTTAATTAGGTATGTGCACTTAGAAATAAAAAAATCACATTTGGTTCCTGCAGAGATTGAAACCTAGGACGCCTATGCTGAAAGGCAGAAGTGCTAAACACTCAGCTACAGTGAAGCTATTCACAACTCTTTACATAAACAGATCTTTGTTTGACTAGAGTGAGCACACTGTAGGGAAAGATATGGTGATTTCAAGCCTGCTGGATCACATACTGTGCAGTTAAACAAATCATGCATGCCCCCTTTTAAACACACTGAAAGCTTAAGCAAGACAAACCAGGCATGAAATGTCTTTGTGGTAAAATCCTTTTAAGCTGGTGAAAGATAAGTTGCTATCTTATTTCCAATACAATGCAGACAGACACACACAGAGCCTGTTCCCCCACATCCATGTAGCATAGCCGCAGATGCAGCAGAAGCATGTAGGACATTATAGAGAAGTACTGAGCAGTGTAAGCTGTGAATCAACCACTGTGTGTCTAACTCTGCCTCTATCTTTCTTCATTCCTCTCCTCCCCATAGGCCTCAGTCAGCTGACAGGGCTACTTCTAAAGACAAAATAAACTTCAATAGCCTTTTTAAAAGTGAATAACTACTTTAGGGGGTAACAGGATGGGAGGCCAATAAGTTGGGAAGAGGTATATTTTTTCTAAAAAGATGCATTCTAAAAGTTTCTATATTTCGCCTGTAACAACCAAGAAAGATGTTAAAATATATGATAGGATATAAGATATTTTTTTTGTTGTGTTTGTTATAATAAGCTTCACCTTCAATTAGTAATGGCTGTATAATCAAGATACAATCTGCAGAATTCGTTATAAATTTTCCTTTGCGTTCCGCAAGATGCCATGTGTTTAGAAGAATGCACTGATCACTTTCATTATCCGTATACAACACGTATACAACGGCAGGGAAGATGGTAATCATATGAGAGCTTTATGAGAGCTATGATTACCGTAATTACAGGGCGTATTTCAGGGCGCATAGCAGCACAATTATGCTCCGAAATACGTCCTGAAATAAGCCGTGTGAACATACCCTTAGGAATCGATTAGAGATATATATTTTAATATTTCCTTTTTGGTCAATTTAGAAATTGACCAAAAAGTTAATGCAGCTGAAAAAGGCACCAATAAAAACTTCAAGTCATCTCATAAAAAACAATCCCTCACACAACTCAGTCATCAATAAAATAAAAATGTTAGAAGTCTTAGAATACAGAGGCACACAAACTATTTTTTTTATTTTTAAATGTGTTTTTGTTATGCAAAAGTATAAACCAATTAAAAAAAAAACTACATAAATTTGTTTGCTCTTCCACCTTTCTGACGCAGATAATAAAAGTATCATGGTACTTTCACCAAAAGGTGAACTGCATGAATTTAAATTAACTCCCACAAATAGGTTACGAAAACAACAACAAAAATCCTCATATGGCTATATTGATTACATAGCTCATGTAATGTGATGATGAGCAAAAAAATGCCTGGTCATTAATAGGTTAAAATGCAGTGAAAAAAGTTCTAGCTCAAAATTCTACTGAATAGATTTCAGATTGTGTAGTTCAAGAACTGAAGTGTCATTGATAATTTACTAAGAATTATTGAAATCCAATATTTTAATAAATGTGTAAATGATCCTAATATCAGGACATGTTTTCTAAAATATGAGTTTCTCAATTATTTTGAAACCCCTTGGATACTTTGGCATCTAAGGAGTTAAATAGCTGAGATCTGAGGCTTCATGAATCTGTCTCTCATAAGACAGCTGAGCCCCTGCTCCACCTGACAGGACAGTTCATGCCAGCTTATTCCTGCCCCAAAATCAAAAGATGTGTTAAGGTGACAAAGGGGTTAGTTGTGCGCTTTCAGCATATAACATCATATATGTGCTTTTTATTTTTTAAATATATTAACTTTTAAGACCATTATAAATTAGATATAGCACAATGTTTTTCACCCAGAGGGATTATTTGAAAATATTTTACAGCCACTGAACTAAAGCTTCATGTTTTTCAATCAAACCGTCAATGTATTATGATATTAGATGTTCATATATACATAAAATGCAATATATTCACTGTATATATTTACACATATACATATATAAATAAATATATATATGTTCATGTCTTGTCTATATATATACAGTGAAGGAAATAATTATTTGATCCCTTGCTGATTGTGTAAGTTTGCCCACTGACAAAGACATGAACAGTCCACAATTCTAAGGTTAGCTTAATTTTAAGATTGAGATAGAAAATCCAAAATAAAATCCAGAATATCACATTGTATAAATTATATGAATTTATTTGCATTTTGCTGAGAGAAAAGCATTTGATCCCCTACCAACCATTAAGAGTTCTGGCTCCTAGAGACCAGTTAGATGCTCCTAATTAACTTGTTACCTGCATTAAAGACAGCTGTCTTAAATAGTCACCTTTATAAAAGACTCCTGTCCACAGACTCAATTAATTAATCAGTCAGTCAGACTATAACCTCTGCAACATGGACAAGACCAAAGAGATTTCTAAGGATGTCAGGGACAAGATCATAGACCTGCACAATGCTGGAATGGGCTACAAAACCATAAGTAAGATGCTGGGTAAGAAGGAGACAACTGTTGGTGCAATAGTAAGAAGATGGAAGAAATACAAAATGACTGTAAATTGACATTGATCTGGGGCACCATACAAAGTCTCACCTCCTGGGGTCTCTTTGATCATGAGGTGAGAGATCAACCTAAAGCTACGGGGGGGAACTAGTTAATGATCTCAAGGCAGCTGGGACCACAGTCACCAAGAAAACCATTGGTAACACATAAATCCGTAATGGTTTAAAATCCTGCAGTGCCCACAATTTTTCCTGCTCAAGAAGGCAGATGTGCAGTCCCGTCTGAAGTTTGCCAGTGAACACCTGGATGATTCTGTGAGTGATTGGAGGAAGGTGCTGTGGTCAGATGAGACAAAAATTGAGCTCTTTGGCATACCGGGGGGCTCCTTAGACTCTGCTCTCTGGAGTGGTCTACACTATCTCTCACAGTGATCCAGAGAAACCACATACCTGGCCACCGATACTGTACAAACTGATCATGGATTCTGTCGATGTGCCTCTGTCTGACATTGAACATATAGCAACCGTAGTTACAAATCTAAGTGGAGCAACTTTTTAAGGTACTACAGTCCATCACTAAAAGAAAAATAGCAAGATAGCCAGTTCACCGCTCCTATGCTTCGGGCTGCACGGCTGCACTCTGGAATGTCAGTCCTCAGGAGAGCATACAAAAAGAAAATTGCCAGCAAGTCCGATGATGCACATAAAAGCTGTATGCATTTATTGATATTTCATAATTCCTAAAATGATGGTACAATGCTGGGCTGACACGTTTCAAGTCCTGCAGGAATCAAAGCATAAATATACACCAAACAAACGCACCTATATATATCAGACATAAGAAAGACTATGAAACGCACCTGTTTTGAAGCGTGCACCCAGCCGTGCCGACCGTTCCGCCGTACACACGCCGTCACACAGGGGGAGGAGCGACTGCAATCTGCAGAGACATGATGTGCCTCAAGAGAACGCCCACAAGGGGCAGAACCAAGCCGCACATCGGTCCTGTCAGAGAAGACCAAGCCACACCCCCCCCATGATGACGTAATGTCAAGATGGGGAGACCATGTAACAGCGACCTGTCAGGCTAAAACAACAGGTGAGATAAACCCATACACGTAACTAAAACATCAGGGTAATGATAAAAGTTACAAATGCAAAAACAAGACACAAATGTGTCAGCAAAAACATGAATGTCGATGTACGCGTATGAAATAATCATGACAACAAAAAACAAAAGTCAAGAAGATCAGGACTAACATGCTAACATATTAATGATAAAAACAACTCTCAATAGTGAAACAGAACCTCATTTCTCATATTCATCCCTAATGGAGCAATAAACTCCCCAATAGGTATGGACAATTTGGTGTGCTTTGGATGATTGCTCTTATAATGCAAGATAGTATTACCTGTGATTTCTTTTCTATAAGTTTTGGTAGAAATGGACAAATCAGGAACCCCTACTAACATTAAATCCAAAAACTACTTCTGACCTGTTTGAACAACATATGTAAAAGCCAGATTGAGGGGATTACTATTGAGGTACTCGATGGTGAGTGGTATGGCAGACACCGGACCCCGCCAACTAAATAGCATGTCATCAATGTATCTGTCATACTACTCCACATCATGCACAAATGGGTTATCCAAGGAATAGAGGTAAACAGATTCCCACCAGGAAATAACAATTATTAGCTAAGGTGGACGAAAGCTTGGCACCCATAAAGACCCCCCTCAAATGTAAATAAAATGCTCTATCAAAAAGAAAGTAATTATTTTGCATTAAAAGGATGTGTCTGCCATACTAGCTTGTAATTTTGTGGTTCCAACCCCACATTTTTCCGATGGTACACGTACATTTCAGATCAAGCAAAACCTTAATTGGAAAACGACATCAGTAATTTATAATATTAGATATGAGATTTGCAATCTCAATTATGTGGGTTGTACATCTAGAAAATTTAAAATCAGGATACTGGAGCATCTTAATGGAATCAAAAATCCTGTGGGACGTCCTGTCTCTGGGGCCTCTCGTCATTTTATCAAAAGACATAACTCGAATGTTCAGAGGTTTCAATTCTCTGCTATAGAGAGAATTACTCCCGGTCGGCGTGGTGCAAATTTGGTATATATGGGATCGGGAGGCAATTTGGATCTACACTCTAAATTCCATTGCTCCATTAGGGATGAATATGTGAAATGAGGTTCTGTTTCACTATTGAGAGTTGTTTTTCATCATTAATATGTTAGCATGTTAGTCCTGATATTCTTGACTTTTGATTTTTGTTGTCATGATTATATCATATGCGTACATTGACATTCATGTTTTTGCTGACACATTTGTGTCTTGTTTTTGCATTTGTAACTTTTATCACTACCCTGATGTTTTTAGTTACGTGTACGGGTTTATCTCACCTGTTGTTTTAGCCTGATAGGCCGCTGTTATATGATCTCCCCATTTTGCTGTTACGTCATCATGGGGGGGAGTTACTTGGTCTTCTCTGACGGGACCGATGTGCGGCTTGGTTCTGCCCCTTGTGGGCATTCTCTTGCGGTACATCGTGTCTCTGCAGATTGCAGTCGCTCCTCCCCCTGTGTGACGGCATGTGTAGGGCGGACCAGGGGGCACGGCTGGGTGCACGCTTCAACACAGGTGAGTTTCATAGTCTTTTTTATGTCTGATATATAGAGGTGTGTTTGTTTGGAGTATACTGATGCTACGATTAAGTGTCCTGCAGGACTCAAAACGTGTCAGCCCATGCATTGTGCCATCATTTTGGGAATTGTGGCTCCATGTTTTTCATATCAATAAATGAATACAACTTTTATCTGCATCATCAGAGTTGCTGGCAATTTTCTTTTTGTATACAGTCCATCACTGCCTGTCTCGCTGAGGCTACGTCTTAACCTGCACCTGTAGTAGCAACACCTCCTGTTGCCATTGCCAGTCCCAGCCTGCATCTGCCTCTGGCCTCTCATTACCAAGGTGATTCCAAGACATGTCATGGGTTTCTCAATCAGTGCACCATCCATTTTGAGGTCCTGTTATATCAGTTCCTGTCAGATTGAACCATAGTCGCTTTCATCATCAGATTACTATCTGGAGGAACTTTGGCCTGGGCCTCACCACTCTGGAAGTGAGGGGACCCACTGACAGTGGATATTCTGGAATTTTTAAGCACCTTCCCTAAAGTTTCTGAAGTTCCTGAGCACAATACTTCTGCTGCATCTTCAGACAAGGTGATTCGATGGTAGGTCAATATACCCTTCAGTTCCGCACATTGACCTCTGAGCTTGCCTGGAATAATAGTGGCAGCCTCTTGGGAGTGCCTCGCCAGGCAAATCAAGAATGAGGTGGCCGGTCGTGACCTACCAAGTACCTTGGATAACCTCATCGCTCTACCTACCAGGATTGACATCCATTTTTCAGAGAGAGAGTTAGAGCTCCACAGAAGACAACATCCTCCCGGCCTAGCACTCTTCCTCACCTTGCATCTGTCTTCTCTAGTATTCATCACACGACACCCGCGTTTCCTCAAGATGAACCTATTCAGGTGGGCAGTGTTCATCTAATGCAGGAGGAACACACTCGCCAGTGCGGTCTTAACTTGTGTTTATACTGTGGCAGTACTAAACATAAACCAAAAAACTGTCCAGTTTGCCCAACTGCATCCTGAAAACCTCCATGCCTAGGTCTTGTGGGTGAGGCAACCCTGGGCGAAGACACATCTGTTCCACATCTAACCACCCCAGTTACTCTCAGTTCTACATCTGACTTCATGTTTCAAGTCCCTCCCATTCTGGACTCCGGTCCCACTGGGAACTTTAATCATCCGTCTCTGGTTTCCAAGTACTTCCTGCCTGTCTTCCATCTAGAAAAGCCTCTGTGATTTTCCTCCATCAGTGGTGAAATTCTGAAAGAACCTGTATTGTACCAGACCTCTGTCCCTGCAGGTTGGGAGGTCCCACGAGAAGAAGATCTCATTCTATGTTCTCCCTTGTTTCTTAGCTTCAGTTCTCTTGGGTCTCCCATGGTTATAGTTGCACTCTCTGATGTTGGATTGAAAAATGGATGAGGTCATCCATTGAGGCCAGCAATGCCACTCACACTGCCTCAAACCTCCACATCTGGTGCAATCTCATCCACCTCTCCCCCTGATGACCAGCTCTGTTGTTCCGTCTGTGGCCCTCCTTAAATTTAACAAAACAGGGGGAGGGGACTTGTGGGTATTTTATCACAGTCCATGCCACAATCCCTGCTATAAGCTGTGGATGTGCCCATGCCCCTATTGCGGCCCCTGAACCCTCTCTCTCTGTGTTATCACCTCTGGTTGCTGTCACGTTACCTTTGTTTACTGATGTCCTGGTTCCTGTTACCTGCGCTGCTGTTACCTACCGCTACACTATTCTTCTACCTGCCTGGGACTCTGCTGCTTACCTATAGTAGCACCTGCCTGAGACCCTTCACCTCTGTCTGTACCCACAGTTCTACATCTGGCACCAAGCTTCCATTACATTCATGTTATCTGCATAGAATGAAATCTTCTTCATATATATATATATATATATATATATATATATAATAAAAAAAAAAGGAGAAGAAAGAAAGGAGAGAAAGAAAGAGGGGGCGCACAAATGGTGAAGTACATTTGGTATAGAACGTATAGAAATGAGTATTTTAATCTACTCACCTGTTTGAGTTGAGCTCTTAGTGTAGAGGCACAACTCTCATATTAACATACAGGGCTTTGATTGTAGCCGTAGCCCTTGTATACGGCTTCCGATGTTCCCGTAAGCGGTGGCCCGCCAAGTAGACAATAGAGAAAGCAAAATGGTGGAACCGGCGCACTCGTATGTCCAAAAATGCCACTGATGCAGGCAGGAAAATCCAGAAGATTATTTTATTATTCTAAAAAGGCTAGGGCGCTAACCTCAGCCAAACTAAAACAATTTAAAAACAAGTAAAAACCCAACGGGTTTCGCACTTATCTAGCGCTTCCTCAGGGGTAAATGTATATTTATACATATATATATTTAAAGGGCACTGAATTATGCTTTTTTTTATAAAGAGTGCAAGGTGGACATGATTTTTTGGACAAGCAAACATGTTTGAACCTGTCACTAGTAGTGCTGGCTTCTCCTTGGCCTTCTTCTTGTTGCCATCAAGATGTCAGAGCAGGGGCTGAACAATAATGTTACCAGTAAAAATTAAAATT
>JAODAL010047637.1:0-29723 GCA_025379985.1 Phyllomedusa bahiana | reverse complement strand
TCCCGGATCACGTCCGGGTTGGAGGCTTCGTTCAGAATGTTCCATTGTGTTCTAATGCTCGGTTCTGGTATGCGTTGGAGGTTATGTTCGGAATGTTCCATTGTGTTCTAAGGCTTGGATCACGTCCGGGTTGGAGGTTCTGTTCGGAATGTTCCGTTCTGTTCTAAGGCTCCGATCACGTCCTGTATGTTGTTGAGACGGAAAAAGTAGTAATTGTCTATATTTTCCGTCATTCCCGATGGAACATGTGATGCAGGTGCCGTTATGTTATCCAAGCCTTAGATGTTGAAGGAGTCCGGTCCTCGAGCCACAGATCTTGGGGCAGTGGTGGGCGAGGGGTTCTGTTTGGGAGTCACTTCCCCAAATTTAGGTTTTCCTCTGTCTCCTATCGTTGTCCTCTTTTGGAGACACAGTCATGCTTGATCTGTAGTCAGAGGGGCTCAGTGAGTGACTTCGCTTTTTTAAGGTAGGTCTTGTTGGTGTCGTTGATTCCCTTCTTCCGGCCACCCCAGTTCCCTCGGATGTCTCTATCCCTCTCTGTCTCCCTGTGCAGTTTCACTGACACAGAGAGGAGCTGCAGCTGCATCCCCCTCCTCACTGCCCACAGAGGGGACTCCCAGCTGCATCCCCCCTCCTCACTGACAGAGAAGCTGCAGCTGCATCCCCCTCCTCACTGACAGAGAGAGGAGCTGCAGCTGCATCCCCCTCCTCACCGACACAGAGAGGAGCTGCAGCTGCATCCCCTCCTCACAGACACAGAGAGGAGCTGCAGCTGCACCCCCCTCCTCACTGACACAGAGGGGAGCTGCAGCTGCATCCCCCCCTCACCGACACAGAGAGGAGCTGCAGCTGCATCCCCCTCCTCACCGACCCCAGAGAGGAGCTGCAGCTGCATCCCCTCCTCACTGACACAGAGAGGAGCTGCAGCTGCATCCCCCTCCTCACTGACACAGAGAGGAGCTGCAGCTGCATCCCCCTCCTCACTCACACAGAGAGGAGCTGCAGCTGAAATCCCCCTCCTCACGGGACACAGAGAGGAGCGCAGCTGCACCCCCCCCTCCTCACTAAACACAGAGAGGAGCTGCGCTGCATCCCCCTCCTCACTGAACAGAGAGGAGCTGCAGCTGCATCCCCCCTCCTGACACAAGAGGAGCTGCAGCTGCATCCCCCTCCTCACCGACACAGACAGGAGCTGCAGCTGCAGCCCCATCCTCACAGACCCACAGAGGAGCTGCAGCTGCATCCCCCGCCGCACAGACCCCGAGAGGAGCTGCAGCTGCATCCCCCTCCGCACTGACACAGAGAGGAGGTGCAGCTGCTTCCCCCTCCTCACTGACACTGAGAGTAGCTGCAGCTGCATCCCCCTCCTCACTGACACAGAGAGCAGCTGCAACAGCATCCCCCTCCTCCCCTGACACAGAGGGGAGTGCACTGCTTTCCCCCCTCCTCGCTGTCACAGAGAGGAGCTGCAGCTGCATCCCCCTCCTCGCTGACACAGAGAGGAGCTGCAGCTGCATCCCCCTCCTCGCTGACACAGAGAGGAGCTGCAGCTGCATCCCCCTCCTCGCTGACACAGAGAGGAGCTGCAGCTGCATCCCCTCCTCGCTGACACAGAGAGGAGCTGCAGCTGCATCCCCCTCCTCACTGACACAGAGAGTGGAGCTCAGCTGCATCCCCCTCCTCACTGACACAGAGAGGAGCTGCAGCTGCATCCCCCTCCTCACTGACAAAAGAGAGGAGCTGCACTGCATCCCCCTCCTCCTGACACAGAGAGAGCTGCAGCGCATCCCCCTCCTCACTGACACAGAGGGGAGGAGCTGCAGCTGCATCCCCCTCCTCACTGACACAGAGAGGGGAGCGGGCCAGCTGCATCCCCCTCCCCCACTGACACAGAGAGGAGCTGCAGCTGCATCCCCCTCCTCACCGACACAGAGAGGAGCTGCAGCTGCATCCCCCTCCTCACCGACACAGAGAGGAGCTGCAGCTGCATCCCCCTCCTCACTGACACAGAGGAGGAGCGCAGCTGCATCCTCCCCTCCTCACTGACACAGTAAGGAGCTGCAAGCTGCATCCCCCTCCTCACTGACACGGAGGGATTTTGCAGCTGAAACCCCCTCCTCACTTGACACAAGAGGAGCCTGAAAGCTTCTTTCCCCATCCTCACTGACACAGAGAGGAGCTGCAGCTGCATCCCCCTCCTCACTGACAACAGAGAGGAGCTGCAGCTGCATTCCCCCTCCTCACCGACACAGAGAGGGAGCTGCAGCTGCATCCCCTCCTCACCGACACAGAGAGGAGCTGCAGCGGCATCCCCCTCCTCACTGCCCTCCATTTTTCCGGATGGATTTTTCTGCTGACAGAATTGAAGGGGCTTCTATAAGTGATGCTGCAGCTTGTGGGCGAGATTTGTAAAGTTGTATCTAGATGCCAGAAGCGGGAATGTCATATTATCTGCACAAAACCTGTATGTACAGGAGGTGTTATATCAGGTGGGGGCTGTATGTACAGGGGGTGTTATATCAGGTGGGGCTGTATGTACAGGAGGTGTTATATCAGGGGGGGCTGTATGTACAGGGGGTGTTATATCAGGTGGGGGCTGTATGTACACGGGGTGTTATATCATGTGGTGGCGGTATTTACAGGGGGGTGATATATCAGGTGGGGCTGTATGTACAGGAGGTGTTATATCAGGGGGGCTGAAATGTTACAGGAGGTGTTATATCAGGTGGGGGCTGTATGTACAGGGGGTGTTATATCAGGTGGGGGCTGTATGTACAGGGGGTGTTATATCAGGTGGGGGCTGTATGTACAGGAGGTGTTATATCAGGTGGGGGCTGTATGTACAGGGGGTGTTATATCAGGTGGGGGCTGTATGTACAGGAGGTGTTATATCAGGTGGGGGCTGTATGTACAGGGGGTGTTATATCAGGTGGGGCTGTATGTACAGGAGGTGTTATATCAGTGGGGGCTGTATGTAACAGGAGGTGTTATATCAGGTGGGGGCTGTATGTACAGAGGTGTTTATAAGTGTGGGGCTGTATGTACAGGAGGTGTTATATCAGGGGGGGCTGTATTTACGGGCGGGTGTTAAAACAGGTGGGGGCGTATGTACAGGGGGTGTTATATCAGGTGGGGGGCTGTATGTACAGGGGGGTGTTATATCAGGTGGGGGGCTGTATGTACAGGAGGTGTTATATCAGGTGGGGCATGTATGTCCAGGGGAGTGTTATATCAGGTGGGGGCTGTATGTACAGGAGTGTTAATCAGGGGGGGCGTATGTACCGGGGGCGTTATATCAGGGGGGCTGTTGTACAGGGGGTTTTTATATCAGGTGGGGGCTGTAGGGTCAGGGGGTTTATATCAGGTGGGGGCTGTATGTACAGGGGGGTGTTATATCAGGTGGGGGTTATATCAGGGGGGGCTGTTTGTTCAGGCGTTGTTTTATCAGGGGGGGGCTGTATGAAACAGAGGTGTTATATCAGTGGGGCTGTAGTACAGGAGGTTTATATCAGGGGGGGCTGTATGTACGGGGGGTTTGTATATCGGGTGGGGCTGTATGTACAGGGGGGTTATATCAGGTGGGGGCTGTATGTACAGGGGGTTTTATATCAGTTGGGGGCTGTATGTACAGAGGTGTTTATATCAGGTGGGGCTGTATGACAGGAGGTTTTTATATCAGGTGGGGGCTGAAATGTAAAAAGTGGGGGTTTAATCAATGGGGGCTGTATGTACAGGGGGTGTTATATCAGGTGGGGCTGAAAGTAAGGGGGGTTAATCAGGTGGGGGCAGTATGTACAGGGGGTGTTATATCAGGGGGGGCTGTATGTACAGTGGATGTTATATCAGGTGGGGGCTGTATGTACAGGGGGTGTTATATCAGGTGGGGGCTGTATGTACAGGGGGTGTTATATCAGGGGGGGCTGTATGTACAGGGGGGTGTTATATCAGGTGGGGGCTGTATGTACAGGGGGTGTTATATCAGGTGGGGGCTGTATGTACAGGAGGTGTTATATCAGGTGGGGGCTGTATGTACAGGGGGGTGTTATATCAGGTGGGGGCTGTATGTACAGGGGGTGTTATATCAGGTGGGGGCTGTATGTACAGGGGGTGTTATATCAGGTGGGGGCTGTATGTACAGGGGGTGTTATATCAGGTGGGGGCTGTATGTACAGGGGGTGTTATATCAGGGGGGCTGTGTGTAAAAAGGAGGTGTTTATTACAGGTTGGGGGCTGTATGTACAGGGGGGGTGTTATATCAGGTAGGGGCTGTATGTACAGGGGGTGTTATATCAGGTGGGGCTGTATGTACAGGAGGTGTTATATCAGGTGGGGGCTGTGTGTACAGGGGGTGTTATATAAGGTGGGGGCTGTAGTACAGGGGTGTATAACAGGGGGGGTCTGTATGTACAGGGGGTGTTATATCAGGGGGGGCTGTATGTACAGGGGGTGTTATATCAGTGTGGGCTGTATGTACAGGGGGTGTTATATCAGGTGGGGCTGTATGTACCGGGTTTGTTATATCAGGTGGGGGCTGGATGTACAGGGGGTGTTATATCAGGGGGGGGCTGTATGTACAGGAGGTGTTATATCAGAGGGGCTGTGTGTACAGAAGGTGTTATATCAGGTGGGGGCTGTGTGTACAGAGGGTGTTATATCAGGTGGGGGCTGTATGTACAGGAGGTGTTATATCAGGTGGGGGCTGTATGTACAGGGGGTGTTATATCAGGTGGGGGCTGGATGAACAGGAGGTGTTATATCAGGTGGGGGCTGTATGTACGGGTGTTATATCAGGGGGGGCTGTATGTACAGGGGTGTTATATCAGGTGGGGCTTGTTGTACAGGGGGTTGTTATATCAGGTGGGGGCTGAAATGTACAGGAGGTTTTAAATATCAGGGGGGGCTGTATGTACAGGGGGTGTTATATCAGGTGGGGGCTGTATGTACAGGGGGTGTTATATCAGGTGGGGGCTGTATGTACAGGAGGTGTTATATCAGGTGGGGGCTGTATGTACAGGAGGTGTTATATCAGGTGGGGGCTGTATGTACAGGGGGTGTTATATCAGGTGGGGGCTGTATGTACAGGGGGTGTTATATCAGGTGGGGGCTGTATGTACAGGGGAGTGTTGTATCAGTGTGGGCTGGATGTACAGGGGGTGTTATATCAGGTGGGGGCTGGTTGTACAGGAGTGTTATATCAGATGGGGGCTGTATGTACGGTTTGGAGTTTATATCAGGTGGGGGCTGTATGTACAGGGGGGTGTTATATCAGGTGGGGGCTGTATGTACAGGGGGTGTTATATCGGGGGTGCTGTATGTACAGGGGGTGTTTAAAATCAGGTGGGGCTTTGTACAGGAGGTGTTATATCAGGTGGGGGCTGTATGACAGGGGGGGGTTAAATCAGTGGGGCTGAATGTACAGGGGGGTGAAAATATCCAGGTGGGGGCTGTGTGTACAGGAGGTGTTATATCAGGGGGGGCTGTATGTACAGGTGGTGTTATATCAGGTGGGGGCTGTATGTACAGGAGGTGTTATATCAGGTGGGGGCTGTATGTACAGGAGGTGTTATATCAGGTGGGGGCTGTATGTACAGGGGTGTTATATCAGGTGGGGACTGTATGTACAGGGGGTTTTATATCAGGTGGGGGCTGTATGTACAGGTGGTGTTTATATCAGGTGGGGGCTGTATGTACGGGGGGGTGTAAAATCAGGTGGGGGCTGTATGTACAGGGGGTGTTATATCAGGTGGGGGCTGTATGTACAGGGGGGTGTTATATCAGGTGGGGGCTGTATGTACAGGAGGTGATATATCAGGGGGGCTGTGTGTACAGGAGGTGTTATATCAGGTGGGGGCTGTATGTACAGGGGGTGTTATATCAGGTGGGGGCTGTGTGTACAGGAGGTGTTATATCAGATGGGGGGCTGTATGTACAGGTGGTGTTATATCAGGTGGGGGCTGTATGTACAGGGGGTGTTATATCGGGTGGGGCTGTATGTACAGGAGGTGTTAATACAAGGGGGTTTGGGTGTATGTACAGGAGGTGTTATATCAGGTGGGGGCTTTATTTCTCTCATTCTCCTTAGTCCTGATGATGATCTCCCTTTTTTCGGATCTCTCCTCCTTCCTGGCCGCGCCCTGCTCCGCGCCGCGCCGGTTCCCATGAAGCTGCCTGCCCTGATCGGTAACATGTGTGACTTCTGTCAGTTTTGGTGGGCGGGGTGGAATGACCCTTTCATAGTGAAGACCAGTGTGGGGGGGGCAGCGAGGCTGCGTATCGTCCACCGCTGACCGACCTCAGGTTATGGGGGCGGACTCTGGGGATCGGACGGGTCCAGGGATTATTCGGGGCCAGAGTTGGAGTTGAGAAGAAGTTGTCCCCTGTGTTTGGGGCAATGGCCTCCACCTTGTGTGGTTGTTTTCTTCTTCTGGATCAACACTGTAGGGTTATAGGTTGGTCTCGATGGACTGAGGCCCTGTCTACTATGAATCTACAGTATGTGATATAGGATATTCTATATGACTGCAGCTCTGGATGTGACTGGAGCGATGTCATTCAGGATCAGAAATACAGAGAAGTCAGATCTGGCATGTAAAGTATGAATGTTGCTGAAGAGCAGTGTTGTCCTGGAGGATCCGTCCTCCGTTCAGAAGTGTTGATTGTACTGACGTATAAACCTTGGTGACGGCCTGGCACAGCTTTTACAAACCTCAATAGTGCCCCCCACCACTCTGCCGAAATAGAGAATTACCTCATCACCACCGTTCCAGCGCTGCCGGAGCTCCTGTGTCCTTCCCTGTCCCTCACTGATGACGTCACGTTCACGGATCACTTGATGCTGCAGCCAATCCCTGGTCTCTGTGGTCACATGATGCTGCAGCCAATCACTGGCCTCTGTGGTCACATGATGCTGCAGCCAATCACTGGTCTCTGTGGTCACATGATGCTGCAGCCAATCACTGGTCTCTGTGGTCACATGATGCTGCAGCCAATCACTGGTCTCTGTGGTCACATGATGCTGCAGCCAATCGCTGACCTCAGTGGTCACATGATGCTGCAGCCAATCCCTGACCTCTGTGGTCACATGATGCTGCAGCCAATCCCTGACCTCTGTGGTCACTTGATGCTGCAGCCAATCCCTGACCTCTGTGGTCACATGATGCTGCAGCCAATCACTGACCTCTGTGGTCACATGATGCTGCAGCCAATCCCTGACCTCTGTGGTCACATGATGCTGCCGCCAATCACCGACCTCTGTGGTCACATGATGCTGCCGCCAATCACCGACCTCTGTGGTCACATGATGCTGCAGCCAATCACTGACCTTTGTGGTCACATGATGTTGCAGCCAATCACTGTCCTCTGTGGTCACATGGGGCTGCAGCCAATCACTGACCTCTGTGGTCACATGATGCTGCAGCCAATCACTGTCCTCTGTGGTCACATGTTGCTGCAGCCAATCACTGACCTCTGTGGTCACATGATGCCGCAGCCAATCACTGATCTCTGTGGTCACATGACGCTGCAGCCAATCACTGACCTCTGTGGTCACATGGTGCTGCAGCCAATCACTAATCTCTGTGGTCACATGGTGCTGCAGCCAATCACTGGCCTCTGTGGTCACATGGTGCTGCAGCCAATTACTGACCTCTGTGGTCACATGGTGCTGCCGCCAATCACTGACCTCTGTGGTCACATGCTGTACACGCAGATTGATTGCAGCGTCATGTGATCCAGGAACGTGACCTCATCAGTGAAGGACAGGGGGGCGCTGGAACGGTGGTGATGGAAGAGGTCAGTCTGGGGGAATTTTCTTTCCTAGTACAGTGGGTGGTAGCAGGGAGGTTTTTAAAAATCTTGCAAAACCCTTTTAATCATGACGTACCTGGCGCAATGTCTGTAATAATCCAGTGCTGCCCCAGACAAGACAAACTACACAGAAAACAACACAGGGATATGAATGAAGACTCAGACAAGACAAACTACACAGAAAACATCACAGGGAGATGAATGAAGACTCAGACAAGACAAACTACACAGAAAACATCACAGGGAGATCAATGAAGACTCAGACAAGACAAACTACACAGAAAACATCACAGGGAGATCAATGAAGACTCAGACAAGACAAACTACGCAGAAAACATCACAGGGGAGATGAATGATAACTCAGGCCAGTAATTGGAAAATTTAGTTTTTAGTTAGTCTCCTGAATACCTTTTTAACAGAGCATTTAAAGGGTTTGTACAGCAACTAATGAAAAAACAAACCAACCTCGAAGTACTTGCCCGAGTCGTCTTTCATTTTCGTGTAATGTTTTTCCCTGTAATTTATACCTTTCCTGTGCTGTTCGTGTCCTCCCTTCTCTGCAGCCGAGCAGCAGCAGCATTTCCTGTTAGAAAATCTTTCCTCTATTCTGGTCGCAGTTTGATAGCATATCCTACCGATGTGCCATCAAAGTGCATGATGGGAACGCTCCTTTAAGGGGATTTCAATGTTATAGTTTATGATCACAGACCCGTAATATACATTGCATTGTGCGCTGTCCGGATCCGCTGAGGTCGGTGCACCCCAGTTCCTGACCCTGTCGCCATCTGATGAGAATTTTGGATGAGTACACATGGATAATGGTGCACTGGGGGGGTTATCTGCGGTTTTCCGGGGCCAATGTATGCAGACGGCATGCAGGCTGATAAGAGAGCCCTGTCCCCCTCCTGCGGCATTGTCGGTCTTCTTGCCCGCGGTATCTTTGCCATTTGAAGTGGTTACACGATGAGGATCTCTGCTTCTTACTAATGAACATGTGCCGCCTCCACCGCCTCGTAACTCGGGAGAATTTTCTGGACTGACTTTTACGTGTTTTGTAGAATTTGGGGATGATACATGAAGGCGATTCGGCGGTGTCTGGAATTTCCTCGTCAGTGGAGAAGCCTCGTCGTCGGCCGCAGCACGTTTCTCATCTCAGGCGTCGTCCATCTAATCCGTCCGCTCTAATTTTTTACCCAATGTGAGGCCTCGGCGTCGCACGGTGTTCCCACGTACGAGGAACGTACTGGGCTGAGAGCAGGCCCCGTCCCCTGTCTCTGCAGGAACGATCCCCTCGCCTCATCCACTAATCCTGGTTTTATCAGCAGAAATCGTCATTTATTATCAATTGCTCCTCTTCATGGCAGCTCAGAGGCGAGTAAGCAAAGAGTGTATTCAGCCAATCACAACACAAGGGGCGTATCCCCTCCAGGGGGGCATGTCCCAACAGGCTGAATGGAATATCAGTCAACCACTCACAGAAAAGGGGGCGTGGCCTGACCTCAGTCTGCAGTTTTAGGTGTAGAACACACAGATTAGCTTAAAGGGGTTTTGCCACGATCTCATTTCATACCTCCTGTATCCAGCTCTGCATGCTCAGAAGGAGGCGTGTGTGATTTGTTTGAATTGCAGATCATGTGACCCAGCAGGATGACACCACCAGGCCTTTCCTCTCTTTAGTCAAAGAAAGGTCTGTTTATGTTAGAACTGTAAGTAGCTACAATGTAGCTCAGAGGTAAAACTTTTGCCTCCAGGCACAAGGGTCCTGGGTTCAAATCCCTGTAGGAACCAAACCTGTGTTTTTTTTTCTCTTTATCAATGCACAGACCTGATTGAGGTTTCTTTTGTTCTATTAATTTGCAATGTTTGACTAATTACTAAGGAGAACAGAGGACAGGAGTAGAATAACAGCACCTGGGGTTTGAACACTCAGTAGCTGCCTGAGAGGAGAGGTGCTGTCTGAGCATGTGCGACCAGGACCGAGGAGCTCTCATCACTGGTCGTATCCATGTAAACAATGGATCACTAACGGAGCAGCTAAAACAAAAACGCAGAATTTTTAATAATGAATGGTGAAAATGTTAATTATTTAATTTACAAGCGTCCCACGTTAATTTTACTTCATGGCAAAACCCCTTTAAATCTGCTATACTAAAGAATTTAGGTAATACAAACCAATTGCAAAAGTGCTGATTTTTACTGTCCCCATCATTAGAGATATGATCTTTGTAGTGAGAAAACCCCTTTAAGTCAGCACACGTCTCCTGAAATTGTGTTATATGGGTGGAGGAACAGAGTGTATAGGGTGTATTATATGGGTGGGGAGCAAACGGTAAAGGCTGTTTAAAGAGGGGAAACACTTGTATAAGGGTGGTTTTTATGGGGGAGCAGCGTTATAAAGCTTTTTATATGGGGGAGCACGTGTATAAGGTTGGGGGTTTTATGGGGGGAGCAGCGGTATAAGGGTGTGTTATATGGGGGGGAAAACAGCGGTAAAAGGGTGTGTTATATGGGTGGGAGCAGCTTAAAGGCTGTGTATATGGGGGGGGCAGCGTGTATAAGGCTGTTTTATATGGGGGAGCAGCGTGTAGAAGGCTGTGTCATATGGGGGAGCAGAGTGTATAAGGCTATGCTATATGGAGGGAGCAGCATGTATAAGGGTGGTTATATGGGGCAGAGCGTTTTTTAAGGCTCTGTTTTAAAAGGGGAGCAGAGGTTTAAAGGTTTTGTTATTGGGGGGGCAGCATGTTTAAAGGGGGTGTTTATGGGGGGAGCACGTGTTTTAAAGGGTGTGTTTTTGGGGGGAGCAGGGTTTAGGCGGTTATATGGGGGGAGCATTTTTAAACAGTTTATATGGGGGAGCAGCGTGTATAAAGCTGTGTTATATGGGGGGAGCAGCTTGTATAAAGCTGTGTTATATGGGGGAGCAGGGTTTTTAAGGCTGGTTTTTTTTGGGGGGGGCAGCGTGTATTGTCGTTTTAGGGGAGCAAGTGTATAAGGGGGTTTCTGAAAGGGGGAGCAAGGGTTAAGGGTGTGCTTATGGGGGGAGCAGCGTCAATAAGGCGTGTTTATGGGGGGGGCGCTTTTATAAACGTGTTATATGGGGAGCGTGGTATAAGGCGTGTTTAAGGGGGGGACAGGTGTAAAGGCTGTTTATATGGGGAGCCTCGTGTATAAGGTGTGTTATATGGGGGGGAGCAGTGTGTAAAAGGGCTGTGTAATGGGGGGGAGCGATGATGGCGGGTTTTATATGGGGGGGCACGTGAAAAGGCTGTTTAAAGGGGGGGGGAAAAACGCGTGAAATATGGTTTGTTGTAGGGAGCAGCGTGTATAAGGCTGTGTTATATGGGGAGCAGAGAGTATAAGGCTTTGTTATATTGGGGGGAGCAGAGTGTATAAGGCTTTTCTAATATGTGTCTGTGGAGCTTTGACTTATACTAATAGAACAATCAGGGGCATTTTAACGTTCATATCCCCCCCTGCTCTGCTTGTTATGACATATCGTGATTATAGTAACCACTTCAAAAGCTGCCCTGTGTCTGTTTTGACAGGGTTTGTTTTTTGTTGCTTGAAAAATTCCTGGAGTTTTGTATCTAAGCAGGGGAAAAAGGAACACTTACACCCCCCCCTGCTCTCATTAGCATACACAGTTTCACAACCTCTGGTCCATAGCCACTCAAGATCAGCCCCTCCCTGTGTCTCCGCCCTTGTGGAGAGGAACACAAGAGCTGGGCCATGCGCCGCACAGTGCAGCGACCCGCAGTGAGCGCAATCTGGGCAGGCAACACAGGGTTATTTTTCTGGCAGCAAACCCCCTCGCCCCCCCCCTGCTGATGAGGTTACTGCAGCTGAGGAGGAACTTTCTGGTTTTGAGGGGAGGGTGAAGGGGGAGAGAAGACAGACAAAAGCACGCCCCTGAATTCAAAATCCTTTCTGCCAACCCTGAGGGGAGGCTGAAAACCTTAGAGAGACAACTCCTTTAAGATAATACAAACCCAATTGCAAAAGTCTGATTTTTTTCGTCCCCATCATTAGAGATATGATCTTTGTAGCGAGAAAACCCCTTTAAGTCAGCACACATCTCCTGAAATACAGTGGGACGAAAAAGTCTTCCTCCCCCTTGAACTGTTGCTCATCTTTAAACGTTACAGCCACAAACTTCAATGTATTTTATTAATATTTTATGTAATTGAGCCACATAAATTAGTGAGGATTTGTGAAGTGGACAGAAAATGATTCGCGCTTTACCAAATGTTTGCAAATCGAAAAGCTATAAAGCACGGTGTGTGGATGTATTCAGCCCCTGTACTCGGACACCCCCCAAAAAAAACCAGATTTCCCAAATTGCCTTTTGAAGCCACCTCATGAGTCCTCTGGGGTGTATTTTACTCGGGGTAACTACAAATATTTTTGAAAGGCCTCAGAGGTTGTTAGAGAAGATTTGTGAACAAACAGCATCATGAAAACCAAGGAACACACGAGACACCAGGGGCAAGTTGTGGCAATGTGTATTGCAGGGGTTTGGTTTTAAAAAAAAAACCTCAAATAGAAGTTCTACAAAGTAGATCCGGGGGCTGAATCATTGCAATGAGGGCCTTAAAAGATTACAGGGGCTAAAACACGAGATAGAGGTGTTAAAATACGAAATTTTCCGGGGCTAAACCT
The DNA here is from genome assembly GCA_025379985.1 of Phyllomedusa bahiana. Taxonomy (NCBI): domain Eukaryota; kingdom Metazoa; phylum Chordata; class Amphibia; order Anura; family Hylidae; genus Phyllomedusa; species Phyllomedusa bahiana. Next base: position 17,255 of record JAODAL010047637.1, on the reverse strand, counting down.
GCAATAAGGTGTCCCACAAGGTACTGCTCCCTGAATACATTTGCAGATAGGGGTTCCCCTAAAGTACGACCCTCCGGGTTTAAAAAACTTCAGAAAGGTTGTCTAAAATTTTTATGATCCCGGGTGGAATACAGAGATGGTTTTGTTCCTACAAAGTATACCCGGGGGAATCATTGGCAATAAGGTGTCCTAAAAAATACTGATCCGGGGTTTTAATCATTGAGATAGAAATGTCACAAGAAAACGAAAAAGGCTGAATAATTTTGCGGGGTAGAAATTTCCAATAAAGTCTGACCTGGGGGCTGAATACATTGCAGATGGGTGTCCTACAAAGACTGACTCGGGGGCTGAATACTTTGCAGATAGGGGGTGTCCTACAAAGACTGACCCCGGGGCGGGAAAACAAAGGGGCAAAGTAAGGGGTTTGTAGTTCCCAAAGTACTGACCCCCGGGGTGAATCCATTGAGTGGGGTGCCCCTACAAAGTACTGACCCGGGCCTGAAAATTGGATGAGGTTCCTACAAAGTACTGCTCCGGGGGCGAATACTTTGCAAAAAGAGGTGTCCTAAAAAAGTATCCGGGGGCTGAATCATTGAGAAAAGGGGTGTCCTACAAAGTACTGACTCCGGGGCTGATACGTTGCAGATAGGGTGTACTAAAAAGTACTAAAACCCGGGGGTGAATCATTGCAGATAGAGGTGCCCTAAAAAAGTCGACTGGGGGGCTGAATACATGCAGATAGAGGTGTCTTAAAATACTGACCCCGGGGGCGGAATAATTGCAGAAAGGTTGTCCTACAAAGACTGACCCGGGGTGAATACATTGAGATAGAGGTGTCCTACAAATACTGACCCCCGGGGGAATAATTGCAGATGGGGTGCCTACAAAGCCTGACCCCGGGGGCTGAATACATTCAGATAGAGGTGTCCACAAAGTACTGACCCCGGGGCCTGAATAAATGCAGAAGAGGTGCCCTACAAAGTACTGATTCCGGGCTGAAAAACATTCAGATAGAGGGCCTACAAAAAAACTGACCCGGGGGCTGAAAACTTTTTCAGTAGGGGTGCCACAAAGTACGACCGGGGGCTAATACTTTCGATAGGGGGTGTCCTACAAAGTACTGACTCTGGGGCTGACAACATATTCACCAAGCAGCGTTCAGGTTTATGATTTGCAAAAATTTGGAGAAGCGCAAATCATTTTCTTTCCAATTCACAGATATTTGCTACTTTGTGTCGCTCGATCACATAAAATATCAATGATATAAATTGAAATTTGTGGCTTTAACATTTAACAAAGAAGAACAGTTCACAGGAGAGAAAGAGTTTTGCAACCCACTGTACTCTGTGGACTGGTCACTATCCTGCACATGATCAGCAGCACACTCTTCTCCTGAAGTACTCTGTGCTGCCTCTTCCATTTAACCCTCCTTCTCTGGTAGAGAACTTTTGTATAAAGTAAATATTTGGGGATGTCTGGTCGGGAGCGGCGCGTCCCCTCTGCTGATCACATGATCACTTATAATGGTTTTGCCATTGTTGTGGTATCAGGGGGCGAGTGACCTTCCCGTGTTACCCCCAATGCCGTCCCCAGCCCCCTCCGCCTCAGGGTGATGTTTATGGAGAAGCTCCTTGTGTCTGTAAATATTTACCACATTCTGCTTTACTGCCCTGGATGTTTACCAAACCGCGACCTCCGCCCAGAAATCCTTCCTGTCTGTACAGTGAGGCTCATCATTTGGCCCGTCCCAAAATATTATGACCACCTGTACAGCAGAGGCTCCATCACTAGGCACAGTCACATTATTATGACCTTCTGTACAGCTGAGGCTCCATCACTAGGCACAGTCACATTATTATGACCACCTGTACAGCTGAGGCGCCATCACTAGGCACAGTCACATTATTATGACCACCTGTATAGCTGAGGCTCCATCACTAGGCCCAGTCGCATTATTATGACCACCTGTACAGCTGAGGCTCCATCACTAGGCCCAGTCACATTATTATGACCACCTGTACAGCTGAGGCTCCATCACTACGCCCAGTCGCATTATTATGACCTCCTCCTAGCCTATAAATCCTTCCTGTCCGCCACCATCTGTACAACTGAGGCTCCATTACGAGGCACAGTCACATTATTATGACCACCTGTACAGCTGTGGCTCCATCATTAGGCACAGTCACATTATTATGACCACCTTCTAGCCTATAAATCCTTCCTGTCCACCACCGTCTGTACAACTGATTATTATGCACAGTCACATTATTATGACCATCCCCAGCCGATAAATCCTTCCTGTCTACCAGCATCTGTACAGCTGAGGCTCCATCACTAGGCACAGTCACATTATTATGACCACCTGTGTACAACTGAAGCTCCATCACTAGGCACAGTCACATTATTATGACCACCTGTACAACTGAAGCTCCATCACTAGGACAGTACAGTACAGCACCTTAAATGGGTATAGGACAGTCACATTATATGACACCGTACAACTGAAGCGCCATCACTAGGAACAGTCACATTATTATGACCATCCCCAGCCTATAAATTCTTCCTGTCTGCCACTGTCTGTACAGCTGAGGCTCCATCACAATGTACAGTCACATTATTATAACCACCTCCTAACCCGTACATCCTTCCTGTCTGCCATCATCTGTACAGCTGAGGCTCCATCACTTGGCACGGTTACATTATTATGACCACCTCCTACTTTCGGTGTCGCAGCATGTAGCTCATGAAGGAAGTCAGGTGCACAGTGTTCATCTATAAGCACAGGTAGAGGACTGTACAGGACATAGCAGTACTGCAATTTAATGTAGAGAGGAGCTATTAGACCGCTAATCCCTGCATGACCTTCAGTAGTATCGGGGTTTTATCACAGAGAGATCCACACTCAATGCTGGAGCTCACATCCTATCACACACTCTGCAGATCCGGACGGTCTGTGGCATCGCATGTTGAATGTAGTTGACTGTATCCTGGGACCTCGGATTATGTCAAAAGCCGACAAAACCTGAACCCTGGAGAGTAGAGGGAGTGGTGACCTGCTCCTACTCACACAGCTGCAGGATCATTAGAAGAGAAGGCTCAATTCATTACAGGCTATAAACAGGTGTTTCCATTTACTGACAGCAATCAGAGATCTCGTAGATGGCAAGGAATTGAAATGTGTGTTAGAGCTGCAGGTCTTCTTGCTGCACTTGTTTGATGAGCGCTGCAGGTCTTCTTGCTGCACTTGTTTGATGAGCGCTGCAGGTCTTCTTGCTGCACTTGTTTGATGAGCGCTGCAGATCTTCTTGCTGCACTTGTTGAGCGCTGCAGGTCTTCTTGCTGCACTTGTTGATGAGCGCTGCAGGTCTCTTGCTGCACTTGTTTGATGAGCGCTGCAGGTCTTCTTGCTGCACTTGTTTGATGAGCGCTGCAGATTTCTTGCTGCACTTGTTTTGATGAGCGCTGCAGATCTCTTGCTGCACTTGTTTGATGAGCTCTGCAGGTCTTCTTGCTGCACTTGTTTGATGAGCGCTGCAGGTCTTCTTGCTGCACTTGTTTGATGAGATCTGCAGGTCTTCTTGCTGCACTTGTTTGATGAGCGCTGCATCTTTGCTGCACTTGTTTGATGAGCGCTGCAGTTCTTCTTGCTGCACTTGTTTGATGAGGGCTGCTGATCTTCTTGCTGATGTTGTTTGAGCGCTGCAGGTCTTCTTGCTGCACTTGTTTGATGAGCGCTGCAGATCTTGCTGCACTTGTTTGATGAGAGCTGCAGGTCTTCTTGCTGCACTTGTTTGATGACAGCTGCAGGTCTTCTTGCTGCACTTGTTTGATGAGCGCTGCCGGTCTTCTTGCTGCACTTGTTTGATGAGCGCTGCAGGTCTTCTTGCTGCACTTGTTTGATGAGCTCTGCAGATCTTCTTGCTGCACTTGTTTGATGAGCTCTGCAGGTCTTCTTGCTGCACTTGTTTTGATGAGCGCTGCAGGTCTTCTTGCTGCATTGTTTGATGAGCTCTGCAGTCTTCTTGCTGCACTTGTTTGATGACGCTGCAGGTCTTCTTGCTGCACTTGTTTGATGAGCGCTGAGGTCTTCTTGCTGCACTTGTTTGATGAGCGCTGCAGGTCTTCTTGCTGCACTTGTTTGATGACGCTGCAGGTCTTCTTGCTGCACTTGTTTGAGCGCTGCAGGTCTTCTTGCTGCACTTGTTTGATGACAGCTTTCGTCTTTGTCTCTTTAGACTCCCATGAACCAGGCCTCCACCCGCTCCCACTGTATCTTCACCATACACATCTCCAGCAAGGAGCCCGGCTCCGCCACCGTCCGCCGCTCCAAGCTGCACCTCGTAGACCTGGCCGGATCGGAGCGGGTCGCCAAGACTGGAGTAGGGGGACAGCTGCTGACCGAAGCCAAGTACATCAATCTGTCTCTGCACTACCTGGAGCAGGTGAGCGGTCACCCCACCCACCTCGGACGAGGTCACAGACACTTGGTTAGGAAAAATTTTTAAAAAGTTTTAAAAATGAAAGTATTAAAAGTTCAATGTCCCCCTTTATGTTACAAATATAAAAAAAAACAAAAAGAAGTTCCACATGATCGGTATCGCCGCGTCCGTGACAAAATCTCATCTGTTTAAGTTGAACATCACTGATCCCGTTTGCTGAAAACCGCAGAAGAAGAAGGAGAATTCTCAACGGCAAAATCGCGCCTTTGTTATGCTCAATTTGCGTTCGCAAAAAATTTGAATGAAAAGTGATCTGGAAGTTGCATTTACCCTAAAATGTATCAATAAAAACTACACTTAGGGCTCGTCCCCATGGCATAGCGCAAATACCGGTCGGAAACCCTGACCGGTACCGTGCACACGGCCGCAGGGGGGCGGCTTTTATCCGCGCTTCGTGGATTCCCCCTTCACATTGACTTGTTCATATTCAGCCCGAACACCGGGCGGAAGAATGAACATGTTCAATGTTTTTCGGACCGTCGGCGGTCTAAAAAACCATCCGCTGGAAAATCCATGTAGTTGAGACCGCTGCACGGATTTTCTATTGAAGTCCGTGTAAAAGTTTGACAGCCGGTTTACAGGGGGCTTTCAAAACCTAAATCAGTCTGCAAAACCGGGTGAAAAAACCGGCCGTGGGGACAAGCCCTAAGGCCCGCAAAAAAAAAAACAGGCCCATAACTTAAAAAAAAAAAAGTTATGGGTCGCAGAAAATTATACTGTAGCGCAAATTTGAAAGATAGAAAAAGGTTTTATTTAAAAGTACTGAAACGTAACGAGAACTCAACAAATTTGTTAGTAGTGACCTACAGAATACAGGACACGTCATGTATTCAGAACTGTCACCTCCATAACCATGACACCGCCACATGTATGGCACAATCACGATACTGCCCCACGAAGAAATTTTTCTTGGGTTTTCCAGTCTGGTCAGTGGCACCATTAAATAGTATACATTGTCCCACAAAAAATAAGACCTCGTACGACTTTGTACATGGAACATTAAAAGAGTGCTGGAAGGTGATGAGGAAGAAATGGAAACCAAATATCCGCACACAGCTGCACCCGAGAGGGGTTAAAGAGCATCTGTGACATCCTCCGACATCTGTGACATCCTCCGACATCTGTGACATCCTCCGACATCTGTGACATCCTCCGACATCTGTGACATCCTCCGACATCTGTGACATCCCCCACATCTGTGAAAATCCCCGACATGTGAACACCCTGACATCTGGAACCCCGACATCTGTGACACCCCCTGACATCTGTGACACCCCCTGACATCTGTGACACCCCCTGACATCTGTGACATCCTCCGACATCGGTGACAGCCTCCGACATCTGTGACATCCTCCGACATCTGTGACATCCTCCGACATCTGTGACATTCCCTGACATCTGTGACACCCCCTGACATCTGTGACACCCCCTGGCATGTCTCTGTTAGTAAATCCTTGTGTTCTCAGTGAAATTACAATTCTGCAGCATCTTGTAACTGTGGGTTCTGCTGTTCCTCTATTATCCCTCTTGGCAATGTATTACTGAATCTGTCAGATGCGTGACCATTACCGTTTTCAAAGGGTGTGTCCCTGCACCCACTGGCAGCCAGCACTGAGTGGACAATGCCAGACAGTGTTGGGACTCTCCCACCCCCAATTGGTCACGCCCAGCTGACAGATTCAGTAATACATTTCCAGGAGGAATGACAGAGGAACAGCACAACAAAGAGATACAGGAGAAGAGGCTCCGGGATGGATCTGTCATAGTAAATCCTTGTGTTCCCTAAACTAGACGTGTCAGGGGGGGTCACAGGTCAGGAGGGGTCACAGGTCAGGAGGGGGTCACGGGTCAGGAGGGGTCAGAGGTCAGGAGGGGTAACAGGTCAGGGGGGGGGCACAGGTCAGGAGGGGGTCACAGGTCGTCTTAACCTTTGTTGCCACTTTCGTAAATGAAAAAGCAGGGAGAATTTCTAGTGTGCGGCGCGCTACGCGCGCCGCACCAAAAATTTTCATGGTCACGCCCATCATTGTTGGTATGCCATGCCCCATTCAAAAAAAAGCACACCCACTCCACCTAACTGCATAACGGCTTTGGCAAGAAAGCCTGGTAGATGCCCTTATAAGTCCAGGTAGTAGCCCCCATAACCAGGTTAGTGCACCGTACAGGCCGGTAGATGCCCCCTGGTAGGGCAAGTGATGCCTCCCTCTGTAGCCAGGTAGAGCCAATATTTGTAGCCAGGTAGATGCACCCCCTTTGTTAGCCAGGTAGGTGCCACATTGTTTAGCCAGGTAGGTGCCCCATTGTTAGCCAGGTAGGTGCCCCCATTGGTTAGACAGGTAGGTTTTTTCTTTTGCCCCCATTGTTAGCCAGATTTGGTGCCCCCATTGTCAGCCAGGTTGGTGCCCCATCTGTTCGCCAGGTAGTGCCCTTCTGTTTGCAGGTAGTGCCCCCATTGTTTGCCAGGTAGATGTTCCCATCTGTTGCCAGGTAGATGTCCCCTCTGTTGCCAGGGTAGTGCCCCCTCTGATCGACAGGTAGTGCCCCCTCTGTTGCCAGGTAGTGCCCCATCTGTTAGCCACGGTAGTGCCCCCATTCTGTTAGCCAGGTAGTTGCCCCAATCTGTTAGGCCAGGTTGTTGCCCCAATCTGTTAGCCGGTAAGATGCCCCCTCTGTTGCCAGGTAGATGTTCCCCTCTGTTAGCCAGGTAGATGTCCTCTGTTGCCAGGTAGATGTCCCCTCTGTTGCCAGGTAGTGACCCCTCTGTTGCCAGGTAGTGCCCCCTCTGTTGCCAGGGTAGTGCACCCTCTGTTGCCAGGTAGTGCCCCTCTGTTGCCTGGTAGGTGGCCCCATCTGTTTGCCAGGTAGATGCCCCCTCTGTTGCAGGTAGTGCACCCCTCTGTTGCCAGGTAGTGCCCCATCTGTTAGCCAGGTAGTGCCCCCTCTGTTAGCCTGGTAGTGCCCCTTCTGTTAGCCAGGTAGTGCCCCCTCTGTTGCCAGGTAGTTCCCCTCTGTTGCCAGGTAGTGTCCCCTTCTGTTAGCAAGGTAGTGTCCTCTGTTAGCCAGGTAGTGTCCCCTCTGTTACAGGTAGTGCCCCATTGTAGCCAGGTAGTGCCCCCATCTGTTGCAAGGTAGTGCCCCCTCTGTTGCCAGGTAGTGCCCCCTCTGTTGCCCAGGTTAGTGCCCCTTATGTTGACCAGGTAGATGTACCCTCTGTTGATAGGTAGTGCCCCCAATCTGTTATGCCATGGTAGTGCCCCCATTGTGCCAGGTTGTGCCCCCTCTGTTGCAGGTAGTTGCCTCTCTGTTAGCAAGTTGAGCCCCCTACAGCTAATAAAAATTAATTAATAAAATCACTTACCTTACCAGGCTCCTGCAGCGTGGCCGCTCCCGACCGATTCTCTTCAGCGGGCAAGGGGAAGTGAGAGGCAGCCGCGCGTCACTCCCTGCAGCCGCGCGTCACTCACTGGCAGACGCCACGTCACTTCCCATGCGCCGTTGACCTGTATGTACGGCGCTCACACCCGGCGCCGTACATACAGGGTAAGGGAAAAAAAGAAGGGGGGGTGGGGGGGTGGAAAGGGAGGAGAGGAGCGATCCCTCCTGCCTCCCTCCATGACAGTTGAGGACGCGGGCGGGTGAGCGGCCGCTGCGGCCGCTGAACCCGCCTGTAGGGAGCGGTTCCCGCGGCGCAAAGAGTAGCGCACTGCGCTAATCTTGCGCCGCGGGGGTAATTTAAAGGACCCCCGACGCATGCAGGATGCCAAATCCCCCGGGAGGGCGGAGGGGCCAAATTAGCGGGACCCCCGCACAAAAACGGGAGCGAGGTTGGCATGTATGTCTTTAACTCCATCACATGTGAGGGACACATGGCCCCTTACAGAGTAGACGAGCTGCACCCGTGGTTGGGGCGTCCCTTCATACTGGCTCAGATCTTATTGGAGATGAAAAGCCTCCATTGTGTGTAACTGAGGAACCCCCACAATCCGGGATCCGGGGACAGCAGCGCCTCCATGAGCGGAGCCGGTGGGCGGACCATGGTGGGAACACACGGTTTAGATGAGGAGCAGATGACGGAGGACGGGGGGTTGTTTGCTTTGGGCCTTCATGTACCGGCCTCGCTGAGTCACTGCGGAGTCTCCTGGGCTCAGTCCTGAAGCATCAGCAGCTGCAGAACACAGAAACCACTTCATGGCCAGAAGGTTTGGGATCGAAAAAGTGATGAACATCTCCCCCCACCGCACTCCCAACATGTCCCCCCACCACCCTCCGCGCTGCAACACGTCCCCCCACCGCACTCCGCGCTGCAACACGTCCCCCCACCACACTCCGCGCTGCAACACGTCCCCCCACCACACTCCGCGCTGCAACACGTCCCCCCCCACCGCCCTCCAACACGTCCCCCCCACCGCCCTGCAACACGTCCCCCCCCACCCGCCCTCCACACGGTTTTTTTTTTGGGTTCCCCCCCACGCCTCCAACAAGGTACCACCACGCCCTCTCAACACGTCCCCCCCACCGCCCTCCAACAGTCCCCCCCACCGCCCTCCAACAGTCCCCCCCACGCCTCCAACACGTCCCCCCCACCGCCCTCCAAAACTTCCCCCCCCACCGCCTCACAACTCGTCCCCCCCCCACCGCCCTCCATAAACAACGTCCCACACACCGCCCTCCAACACGTCCCCCCACCGCCCTCCAAATGTCCCCCCACGCACTCCGCACTCCAACACGTTCCCCCCCACCGCCCTACAACATTCCCCCACCACCGCCCTCCAACACGTCCCCCCCCACGCCCTCCAACACGTCACCCCCACCGCCCTCCAACACGTCCCCCCCACCGCCCTCACCAACAACGTCCCCCCATCGCCCTCAACTCGTCCCACCCCACCGCCCTCCAACACGTCCCCCCACCGACCTCCAACCACGTCCCCCCTCCGCCCTCCAACACGTCACCCCCACCGCCCTCCACACCTCCCCCCACCGCCCTCCAACCCCTCCCCCCACCACACTCCGCGCTGCAAACAGTCCCCCCACCACACTCCGCGCTGCAAAACACGTCCCCCACACACTCGCGCTGCAACACGTCCCCCACCACACTACGCGCTGCAACACGTCCCCACACCACAATTCCGCGCTGCAAAACACGTCCCCCCACACGTCCCTCAAACACGTCCCCCCCACCGCCCCGCAACACGTCCCCCCCCACCGCCCTCCAACACGTCCCCCCACCGCACTCCAACACGTCCCCCCCACCGCCCTCCAACACGTCCCCCCCACCGCCCTCCAACACGTCCCCCCCACCGCCCTCCAACACGTCCCCCCCACCGCCCTCCTAACACGTCCCCCCCCCCCCCACGCCCATCAAAACGTCACCCCCACGCCCTCAAACACGTCCCCCCCCACCGCCTCCAACACGTCCCCCCCCACCGCCCTCCAACACGTCCCCCCCACCGCCCTCCAACACGTCCCCCCACCGCCTCCATCACGTCACCCCCACCGCCCTCCAACAAAGGTCCCCCACCGCACCCGCACCCAACAGTCCCCCCCACCGCCCTCCATCACGTCCCCCCCTCCGCCCCTTTTTTTCCCAACCGTCCCCCCCTCCGCCTCCAACACGTCCCCCCACCCGCCTCCACACACGTCACCCCCCACCGCACCTCCAACACGTACACCCCCAACGCACCTCAACACCTCCCCCCTCCGCCCTCCACACTCCCCCCACCACACTCCGCGCTGCAACACAGTCCCCACCACCGCCATACAACACGGTCCCACCCCCCCACCCCTCCAACACGTCCCCCCCCCACCGCCGCCTCCAACACATCCCCCCCACCGCGCTCCAACACGTCCCCCCACGAGCTCAAACAGTCCCCCCCACCGCGCTCCAACACGTCCCCCCCACCGCGCTCCAACACGTCCCCCCCACCGCACTCCAACACGTCCCCCCCACCGCGCTCCAACACGTCCCCCCCCCCCACCGCGCTCCAACACGTTTTCCCCCCACCCTCACCGCGGCATCCACACCGTCCCCCCCACCGCGCTCCACCCGTCCCCCCCCCACCGCGCTCCAAACACGTCCCCCCCCCACCGCGCTCCAACGCGTCCCCCCCCACCGCGCTCCAACGCGTCCCCCCCACCGCGCTGCAACGCGTCCCCCCACCGCGCTGCAGCGCGTCCCCCATCCAACACGTCCCCCCACCGTGCTCCAACAGCGTCCCCCACGCACTCCGCAACTCCAACGCGTGCTCCCCCCACCGCACTCCGCTCTCCAACGCGTCCCCCCTACGCGCTGCAACTCGTCCCCCCACCGCACCCCGCGGCTGCAAAAGCGTTCCCCCCCCCCCACCGGCACCCGTCGCTGCAACGCGTCCGCACCCCGCGCTGCAACGCGTCCGCACCCCGCGCTGCAACGCGTCCCCCACCGCAACTGCAATCGCGTTTCCCCCCACCACGCTCCAACCCGTCCCCCCACCGCACTCCGCACTCCAACGCGTCCCCCCACCGTGCTGCAACGCGTCCCCCACCGCGCTTGCAACGCGTCCCCCCACCGCACCCCCGCGCTGCAACGCGTCCCCCCACCGCACTCCGCGCTGCAACCCGTCCGCACACCGCGCTGCAACACGTCCCCCCACCGCGCTGCAACGCGTCCCCCACAGCCACTGCAACGCGTCCCCCCACCGACGCTGCAACGCACGTCCCTCCCACCGCAATCCGCACTCCAACGCGTCCCCCCACCGCGCTGCAACGCGTCCCCCCACCGCGCTGCAACGCGTCCCCCCACCGCACCCGCGCTGTGCAAAACGCGTCCCCCACGCACCAGCGCTGCAACGCGTCCCCCCACCGCGCTGCAACGCGTCCCCCCACGCGCTTGCACGGTCCCCCACGCGCTGCACTCAACGCGTCCCCCACCGCGCTGCAAAGCGTCCCGCTCCCAGCACTGCAACGCGTCCCCCACCGCACTGCTCAATCGTCCCCCACCGCACTGCAACACGTCCCCCCACCGCGCTCCAACGCGTCCCCCCACCGCGCTTGCAACGCGTCCCCCCACCGCGCTCCAACGCGTCCCCCCCACCCACTCCAGCGCTCCAACACGTCCACCCTCAGCGCTTCACACGTCCCCCCCCACCGCGCTCCAACACGTCCCCCAACCGCACTCCGCGCTCCATATACCGGTCACCCCCCACCACGCTCCAACACGTCCCCCCACAGCACTCCGCGCTCCAACCGTCCCCCACCGCGCTCCAAAACACGTCCTCCCCCCACCGCGCTCCAACACGTCCCCCCAACGCGCTGCAGCGCGTCCCACACGCACCCCGCACTCCAACAGTCCCCCCACCGCGGCTCAACTACGTCCCCCCCACCGCGCTCTACGTGTCCACCCACCGCGCTCCAACGTGTCCCCCCACCGTGCTGCAACGCGTCCCCCCACCCCACCCCCGCGCTCCACTGCGTGTCCCCCCACCGCGATCCCAACGCGTCCCCACCGCGCTCAACGCTCACCACGCGCTCCAACGCGTCCCCCACCTGCGCTCCAACGCGTCCCCCCACGCGATTCCAACGCGTCCCCCAAACCGCACCCCGCGGCTGCAACGCGTCGCACCCCGCGCTGCAACGCGTCCCCACGCGCTGCAACGCGTCCCCCCACCGCGCTGCAACGCGTCCCCCCACCGCGCTGAACGCGGTACCCCCACCGCACAGGGTCCATCGCGTACCCCCAACGCAATCGCGCTCCAACTGCCCCCCCAGCTGCGCTGCAACGCGTCCCCCTACCGCGCCGCAACGCGTCCCCACGCACTCGCGCCGCAACGCGTCCCCCCACCGCACTCCGCGACGCAACGCGTTCCCCCACAGCACTCCGCGCCGCAACGCGTTACCCCTCACGCACTCCGCGTCCGCAACGCGTCCACCCCACCGCGCTGCAAGCACGTCCCCCCACCGCGCTCCAACGCGGCCCCCCACCGAACGGTATTTGTCCTGTGCTGTGTGAGCGCCCCTTACACTTAGATTTCCGTGTCCGCCGATCCACTCAGGGGGTGATTTCCAGCAGATTTTTTGGGAACACATTGGGATCTGGGAACACTGGTAACAACCAATATGGCAGCTATTGTACCAGCTCTCCACAAATCCTGCAAGGTGTGATGCATGAAGGCTAGAAAGTAGGAAGGGGGGCAGTTAGTTATTACCAGCAGATTAGGGAGTGCAGCTCTGGAGGATAATACAGGATGTAAAATCAGGATCAGTACAGGATAAGTAGTTATGTACAGTGACTGCTCCAGCAGAATAGTGAGTGCAGATTGGAGGATAATACAGGATGTAATCAGGATCAGTACAGGATAAAGTAGTGTATGTACAGTGACTGCACCAGCAGAATAGTGAGCGCAGCTCTGGAGGTTAATACAGGATGAACTCAGATCAGTACAGGATAAGTATTGTATGTACAGGTGCTGCACCAGCAGAATAGTGAGTGCAGCTTATGGAGGATAATACAGGATGTAACTCAGGATCAGTTACAGGATAAGTAATGTATGTACAGTGACTGCACCAGCAGAATAGTGAGTGCAGCTCAGGAGGATAATACAGGAGGTAAAATCAGGATAAGTATTGTATGTACACCAGTGACTACAACAGCAGAATAGTGAGTGCAGCTTGGAGGATAATACAGGATGTAAACTCAGGATAGTACAGGATAAGTAATGTATGTACAGTGACTGCACCAGCAGAAATAGTGAGTGCAGCTCTGGAGGATAAATACAGGATGAACTCAGGTCAGTACAGGATAACGTTAATGTATTTACAGTGACTGCACCAGCAGAATAGAGAGCGCAGCTCTGGAGGAGAATACAGGAGGTAAATTCAGGTAAAGTAATGTATTGTCACACAGTGGACTACACCAGCAGAAAATAGTGAGTGCAGCTTGGGGATAATACAGGATGTAACTCAGGATCATGTACTGGTATAAGTAATGTATGTACAGTGTCTGCACCAGCAGAATAGTTGAGTGCAGATCTGGAGGGATAATACAGGATGTAACTCAGGATCAGTACAGGATAAGTAATGTATATTACAGTGACTGCTCCAGCAGAATAGTGAGCGAGCTCTGGAGGATATTACAGGAGGTTAAACAGGATAAGTAATGTATGTACACAGTGACTACACCAGCAGAATAGTGAGTGCAGCTCGTGGAGGATAATTCAGTATGTTAATTAAGGATCAGTTCGGATAAGTAATGTATGTACAGTGACTGCACCAGCAGAATAGTCAGTTGCAGTCTGGGTATTATACAGGAGATACTCAGGATCAGTACAGATAAGTAATGTATGTACACGTGGCTGGCACCAGAACAGAATAGTGAGTGAGCCCCTTTTTTTTTTTCTGGAGGATATTCCAGGATGAAAACTCAGGATCAGTTACAGGATAAGTAATGTATTGTACAGTGGAGTGCACCAGCAGAATTAGTGAGAGCAGCTCTGGAGGATAATACAGGATCGTAAACTAAGGATCAGTACAGGATAAGTAATGTAGGTACAGTGACTGAAACCAGCACGAATAGTGAGTGGCAGCTCTGGAGTATAATACAGGATGTAACTCAGGGATCAGTACAGGTTAATTAATGTATGTATCAGTGACTCACCAGCAGGAATAGTTGAGCGCAGCTCTGGAGTATAATTCTGGATGTAAATCAGGATCAGTTACAGGATAAAGTTATGTATGTACAGTGACCTGCACAAGCAGAATAGTGAGTGAAGCTCTGGAAGTTTAATACAGGATGTAACTCAGGATCAAGTACAGGATAAGTAATGTATGTACACAGTGACTGTACCAGCAGAATAGTGAGTGAGCTCTGGAGGATAATTACAGGATGTAACTTCAGGATCAGTAAGGATCAAGTAATGTATGTACAGTGACTGCACCAGCAGAATAGTGAGCGCAGCTCTGGAGTATAATACAGCATAAGTAATGTGTCCCAGCCTTTGTCTCTATGTGGTGTTGAATGCTGGGTATTTGTCCGCAGTCTTTGTATGGCTCCTGTCCCTTTTCCAGGTCATCATTGCTCTGGCTGAGAAGAATCGCTCCCACATCCCGTACAGAAACTCCATGATGACCTCGGTGCTGCGGGACAGCCTGGGTGGGAACTGTATGACGACCATGATCGCCACTCTCTCCCTGGACAAGAAGAACATAGACGTACGTGCGTCCTCCGTGCGCGGCCTCGGGCTCCACCTCCTGACACGGCCGTCGCTCTCCGGTGCTATCATCCTCTTTCTGGGTCTGGAGAAGCGTTTTTGTGTCTCGGTGATGGATCTGTGGTCGGGGGGGTTTTTTTTTCGGCCCTGGGTTTGAGGAGGACTCTGAGGGTTTTGTTTGCTATTAGATGATGGTTTTCACTAGAACATGAAATTAAAAGCTCCCCCATCTGAGGAGAAGAAGGGGAAAAGTAAGCTGTGTAGAAAGGAGGAGAGATCTGGGGTCGTATTGTTAAATTCTTGAGGCATTTTGCAGTAAGATCTGATTCTGGGAAAGCTGGGTGATGTGCATTAAAGCTGCCATTGCTGCTACACAAGAGTGGTCTTTTCTAGGCTCTTGTGTAGTGAGATGTGTAAATAGTTTTCTCACCGTGCTGGTTCACAGTCACAGGCAGCTTCAGACTCGCACTTCCTGGTCAGGCTGTGGGTGGTCCTATAGCAGTGGTTAGCATAGTTAGCTCTTCTATAACTAACGGAGACATTACAAAGATGTAAGTACAGGACATTTATTCTTCAGTAAAGAAAGCTGCTCTGAGGAGTGAAAACAAGGGCTTATCTGTAAACCAAAGCTTATCTTGTTAGAGATAAAGGTGACGTGTATGATTTTTGGTGCATTAGTAGTGTACAATGCGCCTGATCTTTGAACCTGTTTACTGTGGTCTTAGATTTGCGCTTTCAGTACAAAGCGACACTTCTGGTTCTCAGGTTAAACCCCTTGTTAAAGTGCTCTCCCTGTTCCAGCAGTAATGGCCTGGATTTGCTGTACTGATGGTATAAATGAGTAGCTTCGTATGGTTGTAGTGCGACGCCTCCCGCAGGCCCCCCGATCTCAGGCACATTACAAAGTGCCATGGGCGCTCTGTAATGCACCTGAGACTGGAGTGTGGCTGGTTACAAATACATTACATGTCCCCCAAAGAGTCTTCTCCTGAGTGAGCTCTGTCCATGGGGACGTCACTCTTTGCTCTCTGTGTATTCAGGAAGGGAGATATGGATAGCAACCATAGAAACTTGTGTGCACTCAGAGCAAATAAAATCTCTCTGAATATCCAGTCTAACGGTAAACCAAAAAGGGATATAAAATGTATTTAGTTTAAAGTCCCTAATTTACCTGTCCTTCATGTTGAAAGCTAATCTGTGTAGTAAGAAAACCTCTTTAACCAGGCTGATTTGCAGTTTAAAAGGGTGTTCCCATCTTGATCAACAGAATATGCCATGAGAGTCTGTGTCGCGCCTATCTCGGGAATGGGGTTCTATGGGGAACACAGCGCTCCCCTGTACTGGGAACTCCCATAGAACAGAATGGAGAACACAGCGTTCCCCTGTACTGGGAACTCCATAGAGGAGAATGGAGAACACCAGCGTTCCCTGTACCCCTGGAAACTCCCATAGAGTGATATTGGAGAACACAGCGCTCCCCTGTACTGGGAACTCCCATAAGGAACAGAATGGAGAAACACAGTGTCCCCTGTTACTGGGAACTCCAATAAGAACAGAATGGAGAACACAGGCACTCCCCGGTACTGGGAACTCCAATAGAACAGAATGGAGAACACCAGCGCTCCCTGTACTGGTAACTCCCATAGATATAAAAATATACTAAAGAATGGAGAACCATCAGGCCTCCCTTGTACTGGGAACTCCCATAGAACAAATGGAGAACACAGCCACTCACCTTACTGGGAACCCCATAGAAAGAATGGAGAAACACTGCACTCCCCTGATACTGGGATCTCCCATGACACAGAATGGAGAACAAGCGCTCCCCGGTACTGGCTACTTCCATAGAAACACAAAATGGGAGAGCACAGCGCTCCCCTGTACTGGGAACTCCCATAGAGGAGATATGGAGAAGCTCAGCGCTCCACTGTACTGGGAACTCCCAGAGAGGGAAAGAATGGAGAAACACGCGCTCCCCGGTACTGGGCTACTTTCCATAGAACACAATGGAGAACACAGCGCTCCCCTGTACTTGGAACTCCCATAGAACACAATGGAGAGCACAGCGCTCCCCTGTCCTTGGAACTCCCATAGAACAGAATGGAGAGACCTTGAGCGGGGCGGCGCGGCCCTTGAGCCTGGGGTGCGGATTGTTATATATTCCCCGCCGCTCTCCGTTCACAGAGGCGAGATTTCACTCATTACCATCTTGTTCTGTACTGGGTGGGAGTGAAAGGACTCGCACTGACCTGGGGAGAAGACCTTGAGGAAGCGGGACTGAACGCGCGTCAGGCGGGTCATTCTGGAAGTGTATGTGCGCTGCCGATTATTCTGTGGATGGTGCTAACGTTTTCTTGCAGATTTACTGTGGATTTTACTCCTTTGGATTTAATGGGGTAAAATGTGCACCAAAATCCACAGGATACGTTGCAGATTGCAGATTATTACTTGTACTTTTGCTCTATAAAATTTCCACAGCAAATCCGTCCCGTGTGCATTTACCCTTCGCACTTTGGGTGTTTCCAATGAGAACAATCCGCTGTGTTGTCTGCGGCAGAACCTGAGGCGGGAGTGA
>JAODAL010047636.1:0-29724 GCA_025379985.1 Phyllomedusa bahiana | reverse complement strand
GGTGTTGTGGGTTTATCGGGTTAGTATGGGCACCCACATGGTTCCTGATTGTAAGAGTGAGGGAACACCTGCCCCCTGTGATGGAGTTAGACTTTTTTTTCTTGTTGGTGTTTTTAGAAGGGGGTGCCAAAAGGGAAACGGGAGGGGGATATTGTATGTGGTGTGGGGGGATATGGGGGGCTACTTACCCCGTGTCTATGAGTGTTAGGACATATGTTGAATACAGATATGTGTCTCTTGCTATTGGTACTACACAATACAGTTCTGTTTCGACACTGTATTTTTGTGGTAAAATGAGCACGTTTATGTCCGAGAGGCCGGTAATATTTTCATGTACAGTCGGGGGGGGTGGCCACCCCACCCAAGATCAACTGCCCTGTGGGCCCCAGAACCCCCAGTCCGACACTGGTCTCACAGAAAGGCTTTAGGTGCTATATGAAATCTGAATGAGGCATGTATTTTAATGATAACATATAGTACCTGAAATAAGTAGTCTTTGTCCACAAGACATTAAAGATTTGAAAGAATTTGGCCAAGAGAAGAAATGATGTAAAATACCAAAAGAACCATTAGACTTTGTCTACACAGCATAGCTTTACCATCGGATTCTTGGTGGTACACCGTGTTACATAGACGGCAATGAAAAAACTGTGCTGTAGTCTATACAGCACAGAATATTTCACCTTAGGTTTAATATCCACAAAAATATGCAACCTGCTTTATATTCCGACGGATTCTGCTCAGATTTGCCAATCCAAAAACCTACCATGGCTTTTGCGCAAATCTGTGCCTAAAGCCAAGACCAGCAATGTCACATTGCCATCAGATTTTGGACAGCATTTTAACAATGCTGTGTGGACTTAGCTTTAGTCACCAGTCTTTGCTTATTGTGCTGCAGTGATGAAATGCCTGTATACCCACCCATGTCCTCAATCATCGTCCTCAGGGTCTACAGGTACAGCAGTCATACAGGTATACAGACACATCTTTGCCACACTAAACAAAGGCCAGAGGGACACACCTGACTGGTGACCTTAGAATGGCAGTATCACGGTTCACGCCGCGGTCCCTGCTATGGACTCTCAGCATGCCCGTGTATTGGTTCCCGACCCCTGCTGCGGGCATCCTCTGGTGTCCCTGGCTCTGGTCTCTCAACCCGTGCTTCGTCCCTCTCCCTGGCGTCGTGTGCACACGTGCTCCCTGAGGGCCGGCGCAGCACTGCACCATATTTAATGACAGTGTTCCTGCCAAGTAACCCCTGACCTCTGGCTATATAAAGAACTTCCTCCCTGTGCTCTGGGTCAGTTCGTTGTTGTATCCGAGCTTGTTGTATCCGAGCTTGACCCCCTTTGCTGCTGAACTGCTGCTGACATTGTCTTACAGTTCCTGTACGTTTATCGCTACCTGCTGTACACCTGCCGCTGCACCAGTTGCCACATACCTGCTTACTTGTTGCTATACAGTAGTCTGCTATCATCCTGGACTGTGCCATCGGTTCTCCAGCTACACCTGGACTGTGCACACATTTTACGGCTACATCTGCAGTGCCCTGTCTATGCTCCAGCACCCGCTACCCGGACCCGCACTTCGGCTACCCACTGCGTATGTTTACCATCAGCAACCGCGGTGGGCCCAGAGGATCCACCATAGCCGCACGTTTCCAGCCATCCAGGTTGGTTTCGATACAGTACGAACTGACCATACAATATGGATCCCGCCGGAGTGACTCTGCCTGACCTTGTAGCTGTTGTGAACCGTCATGGCGTTCATCTGGAGCACTTATTTCAGAAGCTGCAGACGGTCACCACCCGTCTGGATGAAGTCATGTCTGCACTGGCACCTACACCTGCTCTGCCACTTGCTTTGGTTCCGCCTCCTGCTGCCATATCCATTTCCAGCCTGCACCTGCCTCTGCCTGCCCATGTCCTCAATCATGGTTATTCTGGAGACCCCCATACGTGTCGCGGCTTCCTCAATCAGTGCACCATCCATTTTGAGGCCCTGGCTCATCAGTTCTCTTCTGACCGTGCCAAGGTGGCCTTCATCATTAGCTTGCTGTCAAGTGAAGCCTTGGCATGGGTCTCACCTCTTTGGGAAAGAGGGGATCTGCTGACAGGGGACCTCCGGGAGTTCCTGGGCTCCTTCAAAAAAACCATTGAGCCACCTGGGCGCAATACATCTGCTGCTTCATCTCTGCTCCGGTTCCGTCAGGGCGATTTTACTGGGGGCCAGTTCCACCAGTTCCGACCCTGGTCCAGTTGCCGGGGAACAACAGGCCCTCGTTGCTGCCTTCGGGGGGACCTCGGGGATCTTTGGGGGGACGATTTTGGTGGTTGTGACTTACCTTCCACCCCGGGACGATTCATGCTTGGCTACCCCCGACATCCTTTTGCGAGAGGGATTAAGTTTCCCCAAAAACCCCTTCCACCTCCTCGCAACCCCCACCCCCTTACTTGGCCCCCGACTCGCCCCCCCCTGGCACCTGCGTTCACCCAAGATGACCTATAAAGTCAATCGCACTTCTCTCCACAGGGGAACCACATGTCGATGCACTTAAAATTCTGTGCCGTACTGGGGTGGTCCCCCGTCACTTCAAAAAAAATGCCCAGCCACCCTGCTGCGCCCCGGAAACCCACTGCCAGGGGTTGGGGGTAAGTGACCCTGAATCAAGATCCTCTGCTCCTCGTCTGACCCTCCGGCACTTCTCCGTTTTTCATCTGGTGCTCCCTATGAATTTCCTGCCTTGCGGATTCCACCCTCGAGAACTTCTCCCACCCCACCCTTGCAGGAAGTTCGCCCTGCCTGTCTCCTCTAGAAAACCCCCTACTTTCTCATCCACAACAGGGAACCCTCAAGGGCCCCAGCCCCATTTCCCGTACCATCTGTGCCCTTTGGGGTTGGGCTTTCCCCCACCGGGAAAATTGTTCTTTTACCCTGCCTATTCGTCTGTCCATCCTGCCGGGCTTCACAACCCTCCCGGGATTTGAAAAACGGGCGAATTTGTCCAAGGGGGGCAAGCAGTGCCACTCTCCGCCTCAGCCCGCCCTCTGGGCAACCGTCCACCCTTTTTTCTCCCTTTTTTTTCTGCTGTGCCATGGAAAACCAGTTGCAAAGAGCCCTGGTTCGCAAAAAAAAACCTCTGATCCCCCCCCCACCCCCCCCCTGCCTAGTTTCTAAATTCTTCCCCCCAGGTCCAAGAATTACCCGGACTCTCTGGACACCTCCTCTAAAGATGGTTCCGGGGAACCGGGGAGGAGGGGGTTTACCCTAGCTGTTTTTGTGGATACCGGGGCTACCCGGGGGGGAGGGCTAAAGGGGGGGGGTACTGTCCGGTTCACGCCCCCGGTCCCTCTATGGACCCCCCATCCCCGTGTCACTCGTGTCCCGCCCGGCCTGCGACACCCTCGGTCCCTGGCTCGGGCCCTCACCTGGTTTCCCTCCATTTTCCGGCCCTGTTCACACGTCCCCATCCCTCAGGGCACGCATTGGCCTGCACCATATTTAAAGACACATTTCCTGTTCCCCCAAGTGCCCCCTGCCCTTTGGCTAATAAGGACTTTCCCCCTGTGCTCTAGGTCTTTCGTTGTTGTTTCCGCACAAAGCTTGACCCCCTTGGCTGCTGTACTGCTGCTGACTTTGTCTTACGGTTCCTTACGTTTATCACTCCCCTGCGTACACCGCCGCTGGACCAGTTGCCAAAAAATACCTGCTTACCTTTTGATATACATATTTTGGCCATCATCCGACTGTCCCATGGTTCCCAGCTACACTGACTGTGCACACGTTTTACGATACATCGCAGGGCCCTGTCTGCGCCCGAAACCCCCTCCCCCCCCGGGGCCCTCATTTTTTTTCGGCAAACCCACTGCGTTGTTTACCATCACAACCGCAGTGGCCCAAACCCCCCAACCCCCGCATGTGACCAGCCATCCAGGTTGGATTCGTTATAGGCAGGCGATTTGTCAGGTGAGTAATGGGTTTTTAAGTATTTGGCATTTCTTACCTTGGCCGAAATTTTTTTGATCTTGAGAAATCATTTTAAACCCATTAGCAGAGCCTACTTTACATTCCATTGATTAAATATTGGTAGTTGCTGTCTAAATGCATTGTATAGAACCAGAAGGTAGTGATCCATGTCTGCACTTCTTCCCTCCCTTTTATTAGTAATCTTTCCTATTCAGCAAGCCAAGTGGGAGGCTAAAATTCTCCAGTTGTCATGTCAAAGGAAGCCATAGAAAAAAAAGTTTTTTAGGGAAAATTTATAGTTTATCAGAAAAACCCCCTTCAGTAAATTTCTAGCCAGTAGTTGCTCTATATAATAGAAAAATCTAAACTGCTAGACTTGTCAATTACATAAACACCCATCAAAAAGTTTTTCTTCTAAGGCTTCTAAGATCTAAATGCCACTGCAGTGAAAGCAAGAAGAGACCTATTTTTAATGGATCATTGGGGCCTTTTTTCATAGCATCCCACACCCCCCCTCCGGTTTGGGGGGGGGGCCGCCCCCCTGCTCCACTCTCAGCTTCTTACCTAGCCACGCTCCTGCTTCCCGACCCTGCTCTATGCATCAATAATTGGTTAATTGCTAGACGCTGACCCTCCAACACTCTCTGCCAGAGTATTGGTGTGCTGACCTTATCACTTGTCCCCACACACCCCTGTTTTACGTTTTTTTACCACGTGCACCTCCCCCTGCCATCGCAAGCAAATCGCGTCAGGGGGAGCGACCTGGTAGTTTCTGAATACCGGGGACAACTTAGACTCTGCTCCCTGATGTGGCTTATACCAACCCTTGCGGTGGTGTAGTGAATCCACCTATTATATTCTGGACATGGTTTCCGCTAGGGTGCCTCTACCTGACATCCGGGCAATGGCCCAACAGAGTCAATGCATTGATCAACTCAGTGTCGTGATGCAGAACCTTGCTGCCCGTCTGCCCATGACCATAGCTGCACCTTTGTCTGTTGTTCCTCCACCTGCAATGGTTCCGGTTCTATCCGTGGGGCCCATGCTGCATCTATTCCTCCCGTCATGAATGACGGGAATCGAAACGTGAGAGTTCCTCGCCGTGTCCATCCATAAGAAATGTTTTCCCCCCAATATTTTTAAAAAAACGGGTCTCTTCGCCCTTGTACGACTTTCCGCAGGGGGTTAAAAAAAATAACCTAAAAAAAAAGGATCCTTTTTTCCGCGATCTCGGAATTGTTTTACCCCTCACAGGGGCCAAGGTTTTCATGAACTTTTTTGCAAAGGGCCCCAATTTGACTTATCAGAAGGGAACAAGTGGAAAACTGCTTTCAACACCTGTGATGGCCACTTTGAATATTTGGTCATGCCCTTCGGGCTGTGCAATGCTCCAGCAGTGTTCCAGAATTTTGTTAATTAAATATTTAGAGATCTCCTGTGCATATGCGTCATAGTATACCTGGACGACATCCTGGTTTTCTCTCTGGATCTTGAAACCCATCGGACCCATGTTAGCCAAGTTCTGAGGCACTTGCGAACCCATTGTCTCTACCCCAAGCTTGAGAAGTGTGTCATCGAGAAATCTAGTCTGCCATTTCTGGGTTACATTGTGTCTGACACAGGTCTCCAAATGCATCCAGCCAAGTTGTCTGCCGTACTGCACTGACTGTATGCTGTGGGGCTCCAGGCCATTCAACGCTTCCTGGGGTTGGCTATCTATTACAGCCAATTTATCCCTCACTTCTCCACTGTGGTTGCACCTATAGTGACTCCTATTAAAAAGAACAGCAACCCCAAACTTTGGCCCACGGAGGCTGAAGAGGCATTTAACCGCCTGAAATCTCTTTTCTTCTGCTCCAGTCATGAGTCATCCTGATCCAGAAAATCCCTCCTTTCTTGAAGTTGATGGGTCTTCCGTCGGGCCGGTGCGGTTTGTGAGGAAAATGACAAGTCACCCCCCTCCCTCCAAATTCACTCAGATTTCAAAAGTCATCCAAGCCCCCACTGTGCAACAGATGTCATTGAGGAACCATTAAAATTAGGCAAAAGGCACATGTTCGCAATTTAGGTGCCAGACCTGACTGCTCCCAAGCCAGATAGGAGACCATCCCAGCAGGGAGTCAGAGCCTCAAAAGGATTGTCAGTTAATTTCGTTAGCACCTTGACCAGGTTCCTGGTGCCAGACCCAAGCATCAAAGGGATGATCAGATGGCCAATATTTCATAAGGATTTATAGAAGAACCACACCCCAGTTTATTATTTTTAAATATGAAACATCCAATACACAAAGCTGTCACTCCCGTATTTGTAGGGCACCCGGGAAGGGAAAAACGGAAGGCTTGAACAAGGAGCAGAAAGTCAGTGTTTGGTACCAAGTCGTTGCTTAGGCCCATACGGTTCTGATGGCATCACTGGTTCGGTTCTGTCCCAATGCCCTGCCGTGATATGACCCACTTTGTGTCCAAAGCCAAAAACTGCATGGCTTGAGGAGAGTGTAGACCATCCCAGGGGCGTGAGGGGGTGTGACAGAGGTTGGGAAGGGGGTGCGATGTCAGATGTCCTAGTACAGTTATAAGTCGATGCCCAAATGGGCCTATTGTTGTTTCTATTGGAGGGGGGGTACCTGCACCAGCATTCCAGGAGCATCCGCACACAGGAGCAAGGCTACATTCACCCCGCATAGGACCAACCTAAGGTAAATAGACACACCTTGATTCCTCTTTGTCTGTAACCATATCCGTATTTGCACCTTACCAATATCTGTATAGTTATACCCTTTGTACGTATTGTTTGTTTAGTTTGCTCACAAGGCGATTAAATCTCTAAACTTTAATCCTGAGCGGGTCTGTTGGTCTTGATCATCAATCTCACGTGTCTGTTTTTCTCGGGCTCTAAAATATCGCTACCCAAGGCAGGTTCCGGGCCTGATATAAGTTTGTAATGGACCAGACTTATAACCAACGAGGAACTGGTGGCAGTCTACTGGGCTGGCAGAGTTCTGTTTCACCAGTGCGGGTAAACAGATCTCTCCGAGCTGTTCAGTGTTGTGGGTGAGTGAGGTATCCTCTCGCACTCCTTGCCTGTGCCCGTGTGGACAGAGGTTAACTGTGAAACCGTTTCTGGCTTACCTTGTGCACACCTAGGGGGAGCGCAACGTCATGATACACATCAAGTCAGTCCGTCGACCCTTGAGTGGGTGCGGGCTTTTCCTGAAATGGTTCTTTTGCAAAAATCCTTCAGTGGGAAGAACATCACCTTCTCCCCAGCAGAGAAAAATTATACCATTGTAGACTGTGAGTTACTGGCCATTAAGCTGGTTCTGGAGGAATGGTGATACCTTCTGGAGGGGACCCGTCATCCTATTAATATTTACACGGATCACAAGCATCTTATGTCTATTCAGTCTGCTCAGCGCTTGAAGCCCTGGCAAGCCAGATGGTCTCTCTTTTTTTGCCTGTTTTAACTTCTTGTTTCATTTCAGGCCTGCAGATAAAAATGTAAAAGTGGATGCCATCTCCCGTGTTTCGGATACTGAGGGACCCGATCCTGTGCCTCGGCACATTTTGCCTCCAATCTCTATGGCTTTAGTATCTATGGCTCCCATTGACCTCCAAACTGTTCCACCTGGGAGAACCAATGTACATCCAGCCTTACGCCAGAAGATTTTGAAATGGGAACATTCTTCTCAGCTGGCCGGCCATCCTGGATTCCGGAAGTCCTTGTCTCTTATTTCACACTATTGTTGGTGGCCAAATCCAAAGATATTAAAGACTTTGTTCTAGCCTGTACTACTTGTGCTCGCAATAAGCCCCCATGACTTAAACAGGCCGATCTCCTACAACATTTGCCTGTTCCTGAAAAACCCTGGACCCATGTTGCCATGGATTTCATCAAAGATTTTCTTCTTATGACAATACGACCATCTGGGTTGTGACAGACCGCTTCTCAAAGATGTTCCATTTCGTGCCTCTGCCTGGTCTGCCACTCAACTTGCTCATCAATTCTTCTATCATATCTTCCGTTTTCATGGACTACCATTGCACATTGTCTCGGACCATGGTGTTCAGTTTGTGTCAAGGTTCTGGCGTGCTCTGTGTAATCATCTCCAAATTCAGTTAAATTTTTTATCTGCCTATCACCCCCAGAGGAATGGGCAAGTTGAAAGGGTCTTGAGTGTTGGGGACTTACCTGTGCCCTTTTGTTTCTGCCCACCACGACAACTGGTCTGATCTCCTTTCCTGGGCAGAGTTCTCTTATAATTCACTGGAATCCGAATCCACCGGGGACTCCCCCTTCTATATTGTGTATGGGCAACATCCCCGTCCACCCCTCCCTCTTGCCACCTCGTCTGATGTCCCTGACGTGGATGTTCAAATTCAGGATATCAATTCTGTATGGCAGGACACTTGTCGCACCCTTCTGCTAGCTTCTTCCCATACCAAGTCCCAGGCGGACAAGAGACGAAGACTCCCACCTTCAACCCCAGAGATAAGGTCTGACTTTCGGCCAGATATGTCCAACTAAAATTGCCCAGTGTCAAGTTGGGTCCAAGGTTTCTGGGACCATTTGAAGTTATCAAGCGTCTCAATCCGGCATCCTACAAGCTCCGTCTGCCTCCTACATTATGCATCGTGAACTCCTTTGTCACGGTCCGTGTCACGTTCCTGTCCTTACGCTGCGGCCTCTGCTGCGAACCGCCGTCGTACCTATGTTCCTATCGCAGATCTGTTTCTTGTTGCAGTGTCACTGTGTGCGCTCCTGTAGCCGCTGCTTACTCACCCGTGATTGCTGTGCGGCTTTCTCTTGCTGGCCATGCTGCTCTTCCATCTTGGCTGTTGCCCTATTCCTTGTAGCTCTATAGAGGGCGGCGGCCACATCTTCCCTTCCTTTATTCCCACAGTGTGCAGCGGGGTTGGGCTTCCTCTGCCAATCCCCTTCGACCTGTGGGTTTATAACCCTGCTTCTCCTCACACTCCCTGCCTGATCCTACTGTAACGGATGAGCGGGGAAAGCGGGTAGTGGACCCACTGGACCACTGCCGGGCTTGCTCCGAGGGGGCGTAACCCAGTGGCCATTGGGCATGTGCATCTTCACAGAACCTTTGATGGTAAGGTTGGCTGACCCCAACAGCCACCAGGTGCTACCTCAGAGCAGTCCCCAGCAGTGGCAGCTGACCAGAAAGGCCAGAAGTGCCAATGCTAGGCACCAACAGAATAGGAACAGAGACAAAGCAGACTAGAAGTAAATATGTGCAGGTACAGAACAAACAGACAGACAGGACTAAACGGATGCCAAACAGGAAAGTTAAACAGAAGCCAAGGTACAAAACAGACTGACTGGAAAACAACACACAGAACAAGATCAGAGACTAAGGCTAGGACTCAGGCAAGGGAACAAGGCATAACCAGGCTACAAACACAGGCAGAGAACAAGGCAAGGAAACTCACAGACATGGAAACAGGGACAGCAGAAACAAGCTAGGAACTAAGGCATTAACATGGCAAAGAAGCTCACAGACAAAGGTGCAGACAGACACATGGAAAACAACATGGAGACTAACCAAACATAGAAGATACCACAAAGACACAAACAAGACCACAAGCCACAGGCACAACAGACTACACCAAGAGACAACATGACACAACAACAAGCAAAAACCACCAACTGAACGAACAAGACACAAAAAAGGATCAGGCAGGGAGTGTGAGGAGAAGCAGGCTTATATACCCACAGGGGGAAGGGGATTGGCAGAGGAAGCCCAACCCCGCTGCACACTGTGGGACTAAAGGACGGGAAGATGTGGCCGCCGCCCTCTCTAGAGACAGGGAATCGAGGCAGCAGCCAAGATGGAGGAGCAGCATGGCCAGCATGAGAAAGTCGCACAGCAATCACAGGTGAGTAAGCAGCGGCTACAGGAGCGCTCACAGCGACACTGCAACAGGAACCAGATCTGCGATAGGAACATAGGTACGACTGCGGTTCGCAGCAGAGGCCGCAGCGAAAGGACAGGAACGTGGCACGGACCGTGACATCCTTCCATGTCTCGCTACTCAAGCCTCTCGTTCTCATGCTTCTCCCAAAATTCCATGTCTCCATCTCCTGTGGTCAATTAGGATGACATCTTCAAAGTCAAGGAGGACCTTGCTGAGAAGTTGATAAGGGGAAAGCAGTTCTTTCTCATTGACTGGAAGGGGTTCGGGCCTGAAGACCGTTCCTGGGAGCCTGAGTCCAATTTGTCGCCTGAACTTCTCTGCAAATTTCCTTGGAAGAGGGGGAGACTTAAGGGCGGGTACTGTCATGGAGCGTTCTGCGACCCCCCACTCCGGGCCACAGTCACCCCTACTTTGCTCTCAGCCTTTTACTATAATAAGTGCCGGATGCAGGCACGGCAGCTCTTCAAGATTTAAAGGGCCAGTGCGCCGGTAACTGGTTAATTGCTGGGCGCTGACCCTATATCTTGCTGACTCCTCCAACACCCTCTGCCAGAGTATTGGTGTGCTTTAGTTGTCCTGAGAGTATTGCCTTATCTGTGTACTGTAATTACCTGCTTCCGTTTCCTGACCACGTTATCTGCCACCTGCCTTGACTTTATCGCCTGTCCCCGACTACGCCACTGTTTTATGATTCTGTATCACACTGCACCCCAGCTGCTATTGCAAGCAAGCCACGTCAGGGGCAGCGGCATGGTAGTTTCCCGATGCAGCAAGTCCATCCCGCTTTGCGGCAGGGTCTGGTGAATACCAGGGGCTACTTAGACTCTGCTCTCTGGTGTGGCTTATAGCATCGCTTGCAGTGGTCCAGTGAATCCACCTACATCCTTAACAGGGCCAAACACCTTGTATCACAATTTTTGACTTTTTGAGTCTGTTCTTGTGACATGTCCCCTTTAAAGAGATGACAGGAGACAATAAAAACATGTTACAAAGATTAGCCCGATAGTAGCTAAAGATTATTTTATACCACTATTCCATGGTAAAAGGGGTTCTATCAATACTAAAGACATCAGATATATCTTGATGTTTTTTTTTTCTTCATTTTTCTTACTGTATGTTTTGTTCCGCTATTGCTCTTGGCTACATTTTGAGAAGTAAAGGTTATTAGATTTTTTTTTTCCACAACAATCAACTCCCTGCTAGCAGATTCAGCTTTCATATATATTGCCTGACTGGATTTGTGCATGCTGCTTATTGGACTTTACTCCACAATATATATTTTATGCATGCTAAATGTATTACAAAGCCCCAAATGAACAAATACTTAAAGATAATTTAAATAGGTCACATCTTTTAAGAGACACTTAAAGGGGTTGTCTCGCTACAAAGAATAGCTTTCAAATTGTAGGGAACACAAAATAAAGACATTTTCCAAATATATTGCTTTGTTCCTCTGTTTTCCCTAAGGAGATACAAGTGAATTTATGACCTCCCTGGCTATTTCAGGTACCTCAGGAACTGACCTGTAAACAATTCACCCCCTGATGATTGTTCAATGAGATACCATTGATTGACATCCTAGCACAGGGCCTGGCAGTGTCCTGTGCTGCTCAGCAGTAACAAGCTTGATTTATGTAAAAAAAACAGAACTGTAATTAGGGCTTTTGTTTTGGGGATCAGATAAGAAGTCCTGTTAGTAGTTTGAGAAGCTAATCTGATCTAATTAGCATCTGAAAGCACAGCACAGGCAGGGAGCTGTACAAGCATGGAGCTTATGCAAATTAGTCAGTCTGAACCAGGAAGTGACAGAGTATTTCATTCATGCATTCTCTGAAACTCTGAAGGGAGACAACTCCTTTAAGAGGTTGTCTTGCAATTAGGAGACAATCTCTTTAATGTTAATGTGTATTGATTCTTTAAGAATACAATTGAGAGAACTAGCTTAGCCTTATTCAATTTGGTCTGAATAACACAGTTGTAACCTGCCGACCTTTAGGTTACTTTGTCAATACGTGAGTGAATAATTCTGATGTGCTTCATGTTTTCTTTTTTAAGAAAGTAATTGATCAATTAATTTTCTGTTGCGTTTTAATGACTGGCAAATAAGAGGACCTTAAAGATCAATTTGGCAATAACTAATTACGACACATCAGCTGGCTAATATCTATACATTCAATCCATTCCCCTTACTTCATAACATATGATAACAAACATAAGAGAATAATACAGCAATACATTTGGTAATTACAATACATGTACACAATACACATTTCACCCCACATTACTTTTACCGCGCAAAATATCCAGAGAAACCCATTGGTTAGCAAGACCAGCTAGACTTTGGGGAGTGATTAAAAAGGACTGGTAAGTTGTCCAGGTACGGACTATACTTAATGCAGTGCACCCCACATTTGGGGGGGGTGGGTGTGAGGATCCAAAAGCAAAAGATCACTGAGGTGGTAGGATCTATAAAGCAAACATGAACATTGTGGTGGTCCCAAAGATGCTCAATTGGGTTTAAGGCTCGAAAATTAGGAGGCCAGGGTAGGATTTAGAAGTCTTGTTCATGCTCATTTCTAGCCATGTGACATGACGCATTTTCTTGCTGGAAGATTCTATCTGCCACTGGGAAGTCAATCAGCCTGTATGAGTGTGCATAATCTAAAGGAGGGATGCCCCAAAAGGGGTTTGAGGTGGTTGACATGGATAAGTGGCCAGGAATAAATGAAAAATTTCCCCAAACCATAGCGCTCTCCGCCTTTGTTTTTCCAGCAATGTTGCGGGTTTTGCTTCTATGTTTTTCATCGACACCCTATTGTTCAACCATTGAATGAAGCAGAAAATGTGACTCATTGGAGAAGTCAACCTCTTGCCAAACAACAAAGGTCTTATCCCAATCCCTTTAATGCAGTGCATCCCACAGCTACTGGGGGGTGCGTGTGGTAGGATCTATAAAGCAAACATGAAATTTAGGGGGTCCCCACATATGCTCAATTGGGTTTAAGTCTTGGAAATTAGGAGGCCAGGGTAGGATTTAGAAGTCTTGTTCATGCTCATTTCTAGCCATGTGACATGTCGCATTTTCTTGCTGGAAGATTCTATCTGCCACTGGGAAGTCAATCAGCCTGTATGAGTGTGCATAATCTGCAAGGATGGATCGTACCCAAAGTGGTTGAGAGTGCGTTCGACATGGATAAGTGGCCCAGAGAATGACATGAAAAATTTCCCAGACCATAGCGCTGCTACCGCCAGCTTCTGTTCTTCCAGCAATGGTGGGGGTGTTTGCTCTCTGAGTTTTCTCGACACCCCTATAGTTCAACCATTCAATGAAGCAGAAAATGTGACTCATTGGAGAAGTCAACCTCTTGCCAATCAACAAAGGTCTAATCCCAATACTGCCATGAAAATGGAAGGTTTTTTGTGATGCAACTTTGTTAACAGTGGTGCAATTACCATCCATCTGCTTCTGAGTTCTCTATGCAGTAGGGTTCACTTAACTGTTTTATACACATGTTTAGAAGCATCCTGGTTCATTTTAATGCTTCATTGTAGAGGGTCGGTCCACCATCATGCACCTTCTTAGCAGATGTTTACCTCTCACGTCAATAGCAAGCGATGCTCCACAGTTTCCACGCTGTTTATTTGCAATGACGCCATTTGTTCATCAGGATACACTTTCACCACAGTAGCACAGAACGTTCCAAACTGCTTTAAATTTTTAACAATGCTTTCCCCCCACATGTCTGAAAAGTCAAATAAACCCAAAACCTTTTTTTTTTTCAATTTGATAAAAAAGTTTTTTTTTCCCGAAAGCAGAATTGATATTGTGAGATTTTATGCACACCCTTTTAATGCACAAAACCCCGCTCCACTGTGGCCTCCTTCATGACCTTCACAATATTAATGTTGAAATAGAAAATGGTCATAACTAGTGTTGAGCGTTTTTTATCGACAAAGTTGAAAAAAAAACGGAAGGTTTTTATGGGGATCGAAATTTTTTCCCAAACATGAAGGTTAAAATCGGCATCATCTATTAAGATCGCGCCTTTTTCACCCGCTTCCTTTAATTTTGGCGGCCAGAAAAATTCAGTTTACGAATTGAGCAGGGGTGAGATGTGTGGGCAAAACGTAAATGAATGGGATTGTAGGGGTTGGGGATTGGCTGGAAAAATCACATGACCTCGTTTTTTTAAAACCCAGCGTTTCCTTTTTCACCCTCGTTTCTCTCAGCGTTCATGGGGATAGGACCTGCGCTCGGGCCTGTGGCAAACGCTCAGGGGGAAATTTAGTCTATTTCGGCAAGAGAAACCTCTACTATTGCTGTGATTTTTCCCAAAAATTTGGTTAAAAATTAGAGTTTTGAAGATTTTATTTTGTTAGCTAGAGAATTTGAAAAGGCGAATCTCCCGGGTTTGTAAATTCACAGCGGTGGGAGCGGGGGGGGGGGGGGGGCCGCGGGCAAAACCCCCCCGGGACAAGCTCAATCTATAAAGAACACGGAAAAAAAGTTCCCCAAAAGATTTGTGTAGACATTGTAGTGGAAATTTTTATTTTAACGGGTTTGTTTTAAATTGGGGAAAAATTTCCTGGAAAAAGGGCAGCCTGAACTTATTTTTGGGTAAACATCTTTTCCTGAAAACTGCAGGTTCTTTTTTTAGCTGCAAACCCCACTTTTATTATCAGTTTTACATTTCAGATAGGTGTTATTTTCAATTTTTCCCCAATTCACTGGGGAATGTTGATATATAAAACCTTGCATTTAAAATTACAACCAAGCAATCTTTTTGTCAGCACAGGTTTTTTGTTGCCAAAAATTTAACCGTGTATCGTACGAAAACTTCACAGTTACGTTTTTTTTGCTTTTGGCACCCAGCATTTTCATTAAAGCAGCATCTACATAAATTTTTTAAAAACAGCAATTCTATATTCACACGGTGTTTTAAAAAGGTTTGCAAAAAATATCGTTTTTTTATAAAAAACCATAACGGGGTTAGGTTTTTTGACTTTTGCAACCCAGCATTGTTCAGGGGAGCAGCTTTAAAGGGTAAATTTTTTAAAACAGCAATTCTATTTTTAAACAGGTGAATTGAAAGGTGCAAAAAAATGTTTTTTTAAAACCCCAAAACATAAAGTTACGTGTTTTTTGACTTTTGCGCCCCCAGCTTTGTTCATTGAGCACCCATTTTACGTAAATCTTAAAACAGAAAATTCTATATTAAACCACGGGTGAATTGAAAGGTCCCAAAAAAAAATGTTTTTTTATATCAAAAATAACGGGTTACGTGTTTTTTGGGACTTTTGCGCACCAGCTTTGTTCATTGGCGGGAAATCTACGTAAATCAAAAAAACAGAAATTTCCCTTATTTTTAACCAAGGTGAATTGAAAGGGGTTGCAAAAAAAATCGTTTTTTATACCCAAAAAACAAAAACATTTACGGGGTTTTTGATTTTGGCCACACCCAGCATTTTTAAATTTGACGCAGCATTACGAAAAATTTTTAAAAAACAGAAAATTCTATATTCCACCACAGGTGAATTGAAAGGTTGAAAAAAATATCGTTTATTTTTAAAAAAAACAAAAACTTTACGTTTTTTTTTGTTTTTGGCGCACCCCCACCCCATTGTTAAATTGACGCAGCATCTAAGTAAATTTTTAAAACAGAATTCTATTTTCCCAACACAGGTGAATTGAAGGTGCAAAAAATACCTTTTAAATTATCCCAAAAAACCAAAACCCAAAGTTACGGGGTTTTTTGATTTTTTGCGCACCCCGCTTGTTCATTAAACGCAGCATTAGGGAAATTCTTAAAACAGAAATTTTATATTCACCATAGGTGAATTGAAAGGTGCAAAAAAAAATGTTTATTTTTCCCAAAACAAAAAACAGTTATTTGTTTTTGATTTTTGGCAAACCCAGCATTTTTCCCTTTAAACCCCAGCATTAGGGTTAAATCTTAAAACAGCAATTCTATACCCACCACACGGGAATTTAAAAGGTTTGCAAAAAAGTTTCCCTTTTTTATACCAAAAGCAAAATTCAGATACGTGTTTTTTGGACTTTTGCCAGTCCAGATTTGTTGTTAGACACCTTGCAGTTAAATTTGAATCCAGTTTTTGTTTTGATTAGAGGGATTTGAAAATTTTAAATTGTGATTTGCCGTTTTTTTTAAAAAGGGAAAATTTTCCCAAAAACTTTCCCCATCCCTTTTCAAATTTTTATATTTCTGAAAAAGGGGAGCGAAATGAGGGGGTTAACGAGCAAAGAGGGGGGCAGCCCCATGGAGGTAGAGGTACGAGGGAAGGGGTCCCCTTTTCAGTGCTGGCGACAACAGCATGAAGGGGGATCGTCGTTGCGGGCCCTTTCGGGCCCTTTTTCATCGTTGGGTCGGGCCCCCCCCCCCCCTTGGGAATCTAATAAGGGAACATCGTCCCCAAATCTGTCCCCCAGTGGTTAATGCAACCTGCATCTAGCATTTTACCCCCAAAGTCCTCGAAAGTCACGGCCCAAATGTCGTCTTCAGCTTTCTTCAGCTTCAGCCCCAAAATAAAAAAGCACCCCCCTTTGTAACTCGTGTCCCCACCCCCCTGTGGTAAACCCCTTTGTCTAAAGACCTCTTTGATGAAAAAATGGGGTTTGGGGGTTAGAAGGATTTTTAAAAGATCAAGAGGATGTTTTAGTCTGCTCTGCCCCCAGTTACTGATGCCTAAAAGGAGGGGGGGGGAAACCCGGGGTAAATTCGGAAAAAACCCCGGGGCGGTCGGCAAGCCTTGCGTGCCCCTTGTTGTTGCCCCCCAAGTTCTGGGATCCCGAAAGTCAGGACCAAGCCCACCTGTGTTGATTATGATGAGGATGTGATGACGACTTTGGGATCCATCCTGGGTCTTTTCGCATTTTTTTGTTGGGCAGGGGGGCTTCATCAGTGGACGAGGAAGGAAACGAGGGGGAAAGTGTAAATAGGGTCCCGCCACAAAAAGGGGGGAGGGCGGGTCGCAGAAGGCCCGTGATATAAACCCGCCAGGCCCGGTCAGCGCAAACCCGGGGCCCCTCGTTTATCGCCGCCCAAAAAGGCCCAGGACCTTTCAAGCCTGGGCCTTCTTTGAAAAAAGGGCTTGTTCACCCAGCGATGTCAAAAGGTTTCCCCTTTAGGTTAAAGCTAAGTGAGGAAAGAACCTTAAGGGGTTAAAACCACCATAACATGTTAGTAAACATGCAGCGAATCCCTTTTAGTTGAAATGGAGGGAACATTTGGCCAAAAAAGGCCAGACCGACCCCGGGCCTCCAACCACTGTCCCCACCCCCCTGTCTCCGCCTCCTCCTCCTCCGCCCCCAAACCAAGCTTTTCCCAAGCTGCCCATGCCCTCTCGATTTCATGACTGGGATCAGCCTCCGCTTTCAGCCTCCCACCGTCCCCTGAAGTACCATCACCCACCCGGACCCTTCCCCCCCCTTTTTCCTTCCCCCAGTTTAAAGGGCCTGCACCCCGTACGGGGGCCAAAAGTCTAGCCGAAAGCCTTCGTTTTCCCCGGGTTTGGGGCGAAGCCCCTTTTTAACCCCAAAAACCATCCCAAAAGCCAAAAACCCTAATGCGGCATTGCAAGGGCTTTTGGCCTTGGAAATGTTCCCTTTTCCCGTTGGTGGACACAGAGGGGATTTCCCCGCCCACGTAAAGGGCCCTCGCCTCCCCCAAATACCGGGTTCCCGAGCAGGCTTTTTTCTTTGCCAGAAAAGCCGCCCCTGCCCTGGCCACCCAGGGTGTCTTTCAAAAATTTTTTAAAGCCCCCATTGCCCTGTTTCTGTTTTCCGGGGGAAAAATTCCATTTCCCCCCGGGCCCACTTTGGATAGTAAGCACGGCAAGGGCCCGTTTATCTCTGTGACAGCTCACGGGGTGACCGGGGGTGGTGTAGGGGGGGGACTTTGGCTTCAGGTCGGCCCCGGGCTTTTTCCAAAACCGCGGGGGATGGTGCAGGGGCTCTTTCCCAAAAAGGGTTTCCTCTGGTGCTCAGTGCCCAGGGGAACACCGGGGCCGTTTTAAAAATTAAATCTCCCTTTGGGACCATTCCCAAACACACAGGTTAAGGAAGGCCGGGGTGGAGGGCCCCTTAAAGGGGGGGCAAAGGAGGGGGAAACCCAAAGGGCGCTGGTCCGGGTGACCAAAGAAACCTTTTTGGGTCCCAGGGCCAAGGTGGGGTGGTGCAAATAATGGGCGAAATCTGCTGGCCGATTTAAAAATGGGGTGGGGCTTTTAGACTTCCCTTGCCTGGAAAATGTCATGCCCCCTTTTTGTCCCAGAAATTTTTAAAGAGCTCCCCGGGCTGGATGCCTGCGGAAAGAAAGGCTCGAGGTTTGGGGTTCGCACTTCCGCCGTTGGAACCCTTTGTGGGTCCGCCTGGCTGCGTTGGGCCAGGTCGGGCTGGGCCCTCCCCACCCAACCGTTAAATTTTTTTGACGTGGCAAACGCTGGAATTCCTCCTCCACATGCTCCAGCGTTTGTGGCAGCAGCGAATGCCAATTACGCTGGGTATGAAGGGGAAAACATGGCCTGAAAAGGCCACCCGGTAGGGACCTTTTCCGGGGGGTTTGAACCCCAGGAGACGGAGGCGGGTTTGAAAAGAGCTCTGCCCCACCCTTCCCACAGTTTTAAAGAAGCCCCCAAAATTGGTCAGTGGGGAAAAAGGCCCTTTTTTCAGCATGAGCATTGTGGTAAATCTTAGTTTTGGAACCGTTGGACACTCTAAAAACAACGGGTTTTTCCCCCCAAGGGGGACGGGGGAGGAAGGAGAGGGGACAACGATGCGGAAAAGGGAAACCTTTCTCCCCCGTAAAATTCCAAAAAGGGGCCCGCAGTTTCAAAATTTTAATCGGTCTTCATTGGGCAGTGTTTTCGGGGCCCCCCCCCGGCTATTGCAAGGAGGGCCCATCGCTCTCAGGGTGAAATCATCTCAGGCAAGCAGGGCCCTTGTGTTTGGGAAGCTTTTTGGGGGGAAGGCAGCGGAGGGGGGAGGAGGGGGGAGGGGATGAGGAAGATCTGTTTGTAGTCCCCCTCGACCCGGGGGCTTGGGAAATCAAGGCCCCCATCCCCTCACATGAGTGCTTGGTTTGTCCTTTTCCCCAAAACATGACCCTCGCCTTTAAAGGCCAAAAAAAATAAAACAACAGTTACTGGAGGGCCCAACCCCGGGACCCCCGGGGAAATTAAAAAAAAAATTTTCAGAAATTTTCCTTTCCACCCCCCCCCTTTAGAGAGTAAAATGCGGAAATGGGGGACCTTTGCTGATTGATCAATGGAGACATCTGTTGCTTTCTGCTTCACTTTCCCCCAAATGTCACGGGGGAACAACATCAGGGGACGGGGACAGCAGTGAGGCCCAATTTGGGTGCGGCAGCAGAGGAAAGGGTGGCGAACCCTAATGGGGAAAACCTTGGGAAATCTTTGTTTACTCCCCTCCCCAACGCTTGCAATGAGGGCAAACCATCCCAAACCCCACAGAGACAGCTTAAGATCATGGGGGACGACTATCGGCCTCTCAACAGCGATGTTTTTGTAGGGTTTTCCCGGCCCCAAATAAAACTTCTGGGTATCCAAAATGGCGAAGGGCCCCGAGCTGGCTCATCACGCCATAGAGGTGTTGTCTGCCCAGACCCCGCGTCATATCTGGGGCCCCCCTTTCCGCCAGCGGGAGGAGTTCATTACAGAAAACGCATACGGTTTCCACAGATAAAGGGTGGATCTTTTGATTTTTCCCAAAAGATGAATCAGGCAGGGGATCTATGTTTGATGTTTTTGGGGCCCCCCAAAATTTCCCAAGGTTTTACCGAAAGTTGACCGGGTCCCTTCTTTTTCCCTTTTTCAAACAAAAAAGGGTCCTCTTAAAAAATTTTTTTTTAAAAATTTGACCCCATTTTTTAATTGAAAAATTTTTTTCTTTTTTCCCCAAACAGTTCTTTTGCGGGGTTTTGCTGTGAGGAGACTTTTAAAAAGAAAGAAAGGTTTTCAGGGAACAAAACCGTATTCCCATTTACTCATTTACCCTAAAAGTTTTCGCTTTTTGTAAATAGGTTTGAGGTTCATGTTGCTTTGAGTTTACAGCTATAATTATGGCCCTTTTTGGGGAAAAAAAATGTGGCTTCAAAAAAAAGTTGGCATTTCCCCTCATTTTTTTTAATAGGGGGCTGGAAGTCATTTTTAAAATTTTTTTGGGGTCATGTAGCTGTGGTTTTAGAAATTTAATCAGGGTTCCTTTGGAACAAAATGTGGCTTCAAAAAGTGGCATTTTTCCCCCCACAATTTTTAAATTGTGGGCGGTGAGAACCCATTTTTTATAATTTTTTGGGTTTCTGTTTGGTTTTGAAAGGGAAAGAATTTAAAACAGGTCTTTTTAATAAAAAAAATGTTGTTTTTTTAAAGCCCTTTGTTCCCCCCAAAAATGACCAAAGGGCTAAAGGGTCTTTGTTTTAAATTTTTTGGGGGGCCTTTTTCCTTTTGAAATGCGCAATACAAGGTTTCCTTTTCAAAAAATTGGGTTGTTTCTAATAAAACATTTGTTTTTCCCTAAAATTGTCAAAAGTGGTCTTGGGCATGCTTTTAAATTTTTTGGGGGGGCATTTTGCTGGGAAATGCACCCTTACTAGAGGTCCTATTTTTAAAAAAAGTTGTTTCAAACAGCTTTTGTTCTTCAAAAAGTTTTTCCAAAAGTGGTCAAGGGTCATGCTTTTGAATTTTTGGGGGCTTTTGCTGTGAAAATGCAGCTTATTTACGGGGTCCTTTTCAAAAAAAATGTTGTTTCTAACGACTTTTTTGGTTCTTAAACTTTGGGCCCCAAAAGGGCTCAAGGACCCTTGTTTTTGAATTTTTGGGGGGGCTTTTTGCTGTGAAAAGGCGTTTTTACAGGGGTTTTCCTAAATTCTAAAAAAATGTTGTTTCTAACGGGGACATTTGTTCGTAACAATTGCCCCAAAGTGGTTTCAAGGGGGGTTTTTCTTGAATTTTTGGGGGCATTTTGCTGTGACATGAGCTTTTTATACAGGCCCTATTCAAAAAATGTTGTTTTAACAGAAAATTTGTTTCCCCACAATTATCAAGATTTGGTAAAGGGTGATGGGGGTTGTCAGAAAGGGGAAAATAGGTGGGGACACTTTTAAATGGACACTTTTTGGGAAAAAATTTGACTTTTTTTTGCAAAGATGTTAAAACCCAATGCTTTTCAACCCCGGTATTGTGAAAACCCAAATTTAAATTTAAAAAATGAAAAAAGGAAAACTAAAGACATGGGGGGATTCCATCCAAATTTAAAAATGTGTTTTCAAGAATTAAAAGTACAAAAAAAACTTGATTGTAAAAAATAGCTTTTAAAAAAAAATTTCCCTTCTGAAATTTTGGTAAAAGGGAGGTTAAAAGGAAAACTTAAACCAGATGAGGTTTTCAGAGGACTTTGGAGTATGGTGAAAGGACAGAGAAAAAAGTAGGGGGCCTTTTCCCTCCAGCATTTGATTTAAAACTTTTTGGAAAAAAGAAGAAGATAAATGGGGGCACGGGGTGAAACCCAGGGGCTTTTTAACCCCAGTATTTCCAAGTGAAGCTCTTTTTTTGGTTTTTTTTTTCCCACACTCATCCCGGGGGGACAAGCGCTCCCCAGGTATTGCTGTGTACTGGGAAGGCTGGAGTTTTTAAAGGTTCAATTTAAGATGAGGGGTTAAAATTCATATCCTTTTGGGGCACTTTTAAATTTGTGGGTTGATGCAGGTTTAAAAGGGTCGGCTG
This sequence comes from Phyllomedusa bahiana, assembly GCA_025379985.1. Taxonomy (NCBI): domain Eukaryota; kingdom Metazoa; phylum Chordata; class Amphibia; order Anura; family Hylidae; genus Phyllomedusa; species Phyllomedusa bahiana. Next base: position 8,065 of record JAODAL010047636.1, on the reverse strand, counting down.
GGTACAAGACAGGGAAAAGTGGGGGTTTCTGTGACTTTTTTTTGGGGACTTTTAAAAAATTAAGTGTGTTGCCTAAGATTTTAAGCACTACCCCTTTTTGATTTTTTAGATTTTTAAATTTTCAGCTTCTCCAGCCTTTTGGGTTTGGGGGGTAATAAAAAGGTGTTGGGGTTTCTCCATAGATTTTTAATTGGTCATCCCCTCTAATGGGCGCTCACTATCAAAAAAACCCTTTAAAACGATCGCGGCCGACAACCGATTTATCGATCGAAATCTCGATAGCCATCGCAATGGGTTCAACATTGTCAAAAAAATTTGGTGTTTGGGGGATTGTGTATAGTCTTATATGTATAATATGACTTTTTTTTGGGTTATTTTTGGGTTTTTGGGACTGTTACAGGGGGGAAAAAAAAATTTCCACAAGATTTGGGGGGAACCTTTTTATTTGGGGGTAAAACTAATTTTAGTCTCCTGACCCTTTAGAAACATACAGCATTTTGGGACACACAGACAAAATTTTAAATGTCAAAACCAAATGGGACAGTTATAAAAAAAAAAAATTGCCGACAATTTGTTGCATGGGTTGGATTAGTTTTTAAAATTTTGCCAGGTTAAAGGTGTTTTGAAGGGAAGGGGGCCTTTTCCCAGTTTTTGGTTTGGCTTTGGCCAAAAACCTCCCCCATACCCATCTTCTATAATTTAGGGGCCAGGGTAACACATTTGAGTGCGCTAAGTTTGGGGGCCCGGGTGTGAAAGCGAACCTTTTCGTTTGGGCCCCAAATTTTGGGGGCCAAAAAGGCGTTGTTTTAAAACTACATTTTCGTTAAGTTTGGAAAAATTTTTTTAGAACATTGCCATATACTGTCAAAGTGATATATGTATTTTGGAATGATTGGGTTGTATTAATTTACCAAAAACAAAAAAAGTTTTTTAATAAAAATACATACAGTATACCCTTTTCTCCAAAAGTTTTCTTTTTAATTTTTAAAAAAGGGGAGGGGCTAAGGAAGATAATTTTCGAACATGTATTGATCCCATTCATCCAAGCCCACTTGTATGGATCATAGAATCTATGTAAGTGAAAAGTTTTGACTTTATTTTTCCCCCAAGTTTCTATTTAATTTTATTTTGAATATTCAATTTTCCCTCAAATTTATAGTATTGACTCAAAAAAATTAATAAATTTTAAATTTTAAAATTCAATTTTACTAAAAACATATGTAGAGGTTTTTAAAGAGTGTCCCAAAAATACAAAAAATGAAGCAAAAAATTGCATCCGAACATTATCAAATTGTTTTAAAATAATTCTTTCAAATTTTTTGGTGGCCCACATCAGTGTTCAGGGGAAAATATATAACATTACTGATAATATGGACTCCCAAGTATCACTGTGTCCCCCAAACCCCAAACCCATGTTTCTTCAATTTAGGCCTTGAAAACTGTGTTTTGTTATTTCAAAAAAAAAAACTTTTAAAACCCCGGGATGGGGTTAAGCCCCGTAAATTTTTCCCCTTTTTGGGGCTTTTTCACACATTTTAAACATATGTCATGTATCAGGGGCTTTTGTGGGGATCCCAAAACCCCGGGGCCCCGGGCCCCCTTTGGGGTTAAGTTTTGAAAGTAGGGGGGGGTTCACAGGTTTTTTTTAACCCCAAATTAACTGCGGCATGATGTATTTTTACAGAGAAAAACTTGGCCGGGCGCGTCCCTTGAGGTTTCCCACGTTTCTAATTTTTCCCCAAAAAAACAGGAAAATTCATGGAAAAATAAGGGAGAGCTCTAAAATTTACCTTATGTCGAAATTCGGGTGTATTGAAGGCAATTACCCCAGCCCGCCGGCCCCTCATAGACCCCCATTATTACGGTGGGGGAATAATTAAAATTTGTCACTTCCTCCCCCCGGGGCGGGTATTGTGCGAGGGGGGGGAGAGGAGCGTAATCCATAGTTCTCATGAGAGTTTTTGGATTACCATAATGCCCGGGGGACGTATCTGGGGCCCCGGGTTTTTAGGGGCAGTACCGGGGTTCGAAAATACGGGGGCAAGATATGTTCCCATTTTTAAGCCATGTAAAACTTTGGCCTTACGCCGATTTTGAACGTTACCCTTTTTTGGGGCTGCAGCAGCTAAAAAATGGGCCCGAAACCCAAAAACAAATAAAGGTAAAAAAAATTAATTTCCCAGATAAAAATTATCACCCAATTTGGGGTTTACTTGGGAAAAGGACAAAAAAGGGCCCGGGATTAGGGTTTAGTGATAAAATTTGGGGCAATATTTTTGGATAGGGCGTTTTTTTTTAAAATACAAAAACAAAGTTATACAGTACAAACACCTTTTAACATTTCATACAAAACAAAAAATTTTTAAAATTTATAAAAATATAAAATATATATCAAACATATTTCATAAAACTTTAACACACATATGTATTACAACATATGTATATACACAAAACTTTATACTTTCACACATAATATATATTATATATATTTAATAAAATAAAATTTTACAACAGAGAATATACATACACATACACACCCCACTCTTATTATTAAAAATTTTTAAATATTATATATTTTATTTTATATATATATTTATAATATATATTTTTAATATATATTATATTTTTAATAAATATATATCTATAAAATTATATATATATATTGTAACGTTCCCCATGCGTTCGGTTCCCCATTTGGCCGCCCATGGGGTTCCTTAGCCCCGGGGGAATCCCCCGCTTTTGGTAAAGGGAAATTTGCAGGCGGAAAAAGGGTTCTTTTCAATTTGGGTTACACCAGTTTTTTTTTTCCCCAACACAGGAAAAGTTAAAATTTTACCCAAAAAAAAAACCCTGGGCCGTCCGGCCACTAATACCCCTATAAAAGTTTCCCCTTTTCTCTATTCTTGCCCCTGGGCCCTTCCATCCAAAGCAAGTAAATTTATATATGCCGGGACTTTTTCCTGAAGCCTGGGGGAAAAGAGCCCTCTTCAGCCCCTCTCTGCCCCCTCTCGGGTTTAGCAACCCAAACACCCCCTTGATCACCCGATTTATGAGATTTTTAAATTTAGATCTCCAGGGATTTCCCCAATACTGGGCGGGGTAAATATAATTTCTTTTTTAAGGGATAAAGGGGCACTCACCGGAAAAACCCCCATCATTTGCTCCTGAAAACTCCTCGTTGTTTCACACTGGTTTGTAGCGCTCGGCCCCCTGGCCCCCCAACCACAACCCTCTTAGAAAAGAGTTAAAAAGCCTTTTTTTAAAAATTTTTTCCACTAAAATGGGACCAGCGCTTCCAGGTAAAAAAGAGTGCCAAAATTTTAGTGAGTGTTAAACATAACCACACACTTTTAGGTAACAAAAATTTTAAAGGGTTAAAATCCATCGGATTTTAACCATTTTTTTTTTGTAAATATGGGGTTTTGGTTATGAAAAAAAATTCAAAAAATTTTTTTGGCCTCTTTTTACGGGGAAGCGTTTTTGGGTCCCATTCAGTAAAAATTTTTTTGTTTAAAACTCTTGTAAATTTCCGGGGCGGGCCTTTGGGGCCCTGGAACGTGGGAAAAAACCCCCCAACCCACTGCGTTGTTCCGGGGAAGGGCCCAGCCCCTTAATGGCGGTACTTTAAACCCGTGTAGGTTTAAGGGCCCAGAAACCTAATGCTGCTGCCCAAAACAATCCCGGGCTTCCCCCACCGCGACCGGCCCCCGGTGGCACTTTGCGCCCCCCTTTGTGGCAAAACCCCTTGCAAAACCGTCCCCCAAAAGGCGGCTCCATGACAATTATTTTTATATTTTTAATTTAAATTTTTATATATATAATATATTTTATATAGGGAGTTTTTAGCGGTTTCTGGGTTTCATGACACACGTTTTTTTTGGCCGAGACGGGGACGGGTTCCCAAAGGGAAAATTCGGGCCTCTGTATTTTTTTGGGAAAACGCAACACAAAAAAATTGAAAGGGCATGCAAAATTTTAAAACAAAAGTCCCCGTTGGGCTCTAACTAACAAAATTTAACCTTATTTAACCCCTTTGTAAGTCAACCGCACAAAAATAAGGGAGCGTCCGCCTGTCCCCTCTCCAGACGGGAAAGGTAGCCTGGGAGTTGTAGCCTCCTTTTTTAAAGCCTTAAATTTCCCTAAATTATTTACTCCGGGGAAAAATCCGGGAGGGGAAACCATGGGGAGTGAGCCCCCCCACCCTGCTTTTATGCTCACCCCCCAAATGAATGGACCAAACCGGGTTTTGGGGTGGGAGCCATACAAAACACTTTTAAACGTTAAAACTTTGTCGACAGTCTTACTGTTGACCCCAAATTGAATTTTGGGGCCTTTCTTTCCCCCCAATGGGTTCCTTCCCTTTGGGGGGGCTTGTTGCCCGGACATCGAAAGGTGCATGCAAGGACCCGGGCCCTTTGATGAACACCCCATTTTTAAAACCCCTTTCCTACTTTTTTCCCCAATTCCCCAACAATATAATATTTTGTTTTTTTAATATTTTAAAATATAATATATATATAAATTTATATATAGATAAAATATAAAAATATAAAATAAAAGATTTATTTATTATCCCCACACACACTTTTATACCACTTTAAGGCATAAAACACATTATTTTTTTACCCTGTTTTCCTAAATATACGATAAGACCCCCCCGAAAATAAAAAAATAGTGCATTTTTATTTTGAAAATTCAGATTTTTGGCTGCTTATGCTGATGTTTGTGATGAAATCACCCCGGTTTTAAAAATGTTATTTTTGTTTTTAAAAAATTTAAATGGTTTTTATTTTTCCCTGGAAAAAAACCCCCTAAAAAAAATTTCTTATTGCTTTAGGAGAAAAAATTTAATTTTAAGGACACTGTCTTATTTTTCGGGGGGAAACAGGGTATAAACTTAAAATCCCACAAAAGACATATATACCCAACACATGCTTTCACACTTTTATACATTCACACTTATTTTCACATGGGACATATAAAACACACACGCACTTTTGGAAATATACATATAAAATTTTTTTTTTATATTTATATATATACCTAAAATTTTTACATAAGCGTTTACAATACATCCCAGTCATATAAAAAAATTTTGGGGCCCCCCCTTTTAATTTTAAAATCATTTTTATTCGAAAAAATTTGGGGTGTTTGCAACAGCCTTTCCCAAATTTGATATTTTCAAATTAACAAATTTTGACTTTTTGTTTTTGGAAACAAAAAAACCCATTTCAACCCGGAAAAATTTACTGTGTCCTTCAGTTATTAGTTATATCAAATTAAAATAGCTTGTTGCAATACCCCATTTTTGGCCCAAAAAAAAGTTTAAAGGTTTTGAAAAAATAGGGGTGCCCAAAACTTTTTCATAGGGCCCGGGATTTTTTTTTCCCAGTACAGTTCTTATTCTTTGAAAGATTGGGCCCTGTGTTACCCTTTTATTTACTATTTAGCCATGGTGTTAACAATGAGGCTACTCACCCCTTTGGGAGACCCTTCTTTTTTTGGGCCCCTGGGGGATGCTGCTCTGCTTTTTTGGGACTTCTATTGAAGGCTGTTTTGTTGCAGGACATGGTGGGGAAAGGGGGACCCAGCCCAGGGGGGGCGGAGCTTCTAACTCGCTTGGGCTGGGGGAATTCCCTGACTCCCAGGTCTTGTGCTGAACGCGGCTGAAGTCATTAAAGTCCTGAGAGGGTTTTCAGTGTGTGACGGGCCCCCCGCCCCCTCCTCAAAATTTTTTCACTTTTAAAACCCCCTTTGCCCAAAAAAATTTTTTTTTTTTTTTTTTTCCGCCCCCTCCCTCCTGCCCGCACTGAAGAAAAAAGCTTTGAGCGGGTAATATGTCCAGAGGACGCAAATACGTAAATTGATCATCGGCATTTGCAGGCCCCCATCCCCAGCTGCCGGGGAACCCCGCGATTGAGGTTTGGGGGCCCAAGGGGCCCGGTATTGCCGGGGTTTGGGTCCCCCAAAAAAAAACCTGCCAGCGACCCCCTTGCATGCAAATTAATTTTGTATGTCCCAGGGGCCCACCCTTTTTTGAACCGGCATTTCCCTGATCCCAAAAAAAGAAAGTTTAAAAGGGCAGCTTTATTAGCCCTTTGGTCACTTTTGGTGTTGTAAGCCCTATTTGGTGCCCCGTCACGGGTTTTTGAAAAAAAAAAAAGCCCCGAAATTTCTCCTTTTAAAACAAAAAGAACCCTCAACAAAACCCAGATGGATTATTGTAGTCAAGGGCCCGTCCTTTGGGTGTGGGGGTGCCCAATTTTTTAAAATTGATCTGGTTCCACCTCTCTGACAGAATCTTCAAACAAAAACTGACGGTTATGTAAACCAGGCCTTAAATAACATATTGATGCCTTTTAATAAAAAAATAAAAACAATGAAACACGCAAATAACATCTATTACATTTGTTTTCTGAGTACTGAATGTGTTAGAATAAAAAAAACCCCCCCCCCCCCCCAAATTTTTGAAGGGTTTTCCCCAGAAAGAAATGTAGAAATCTTTCCTATATTGCACCCGGGTTTAAATTCGGGGGTCAAATAATCACACATTAAGGACAGATTGAGGGGAACAGAATTGTTAAACCTGTGTGCTAATGATAACCTATTTAAATTTGATAAAAAAGGCGTCATGTAGCGAAATTGGGGCCCTGAGGCAGAAGTGAAATAAATTCTTTGCATACTTTTATTGACCTTCAGAGTTAAATGAAACACATTGCGTTTTGTAGTCTACATTCAGTACATGCATTTACTAGACAGCAAAGCTTAATAAAACTCTGCTTACAAAATACACAAAGAAATTTTAAATTTGAACTAGCTGACGGGTTTATGAGCATAAAAACCAAAAAAACAAGCCCCCAAAGCTCATGTTTTCAATAAAAAGGGAAAGTACTGAAAACACAATTACAGCACAAACACAAGGTCATCTGAGCATGACCCTACTTTTGAGGGGTAATAAGATAATAAAATTGTTTTTTACTTTCACAACCATTTGCAAAAATTTTACTTTTTTTAGGTTTCATAGTGACCTCTTTTGTAGGTTAAATTGGGAGAATCTAGTAAGACCTTTGAAAAAAAAAATTTGCACCTTTAAAATCTCATTATGAAATTTAAGAATAAATTCAGTTTTAAGGTTAATGATTTTAAACATACTTTATTAATGCAAGCCAGGCCAAGAAACAAAGAGCTCGGATAGAGACAAAGGTAACTAAATGGCCACAAATCCAGATAAAGCCTACAAAATGGCAAGACAACTTCACAGGAAAACCAACTAAATGTACTGAAAGCAAGAATTCTGAACATGGCTTTTGGACAGTCAACTTGTCCCAAATATACTGATTATTCAAGTATAAGCCCACTGAAAAAAGCCCAGGCAAAAATTTCCACAGAAACTGGGAAAAACTTATTGACTCGAGTATAAGCTTGGGGGGTAAAAATGCAGCCGTTCGAAAAAAAACAAAAATAAAAAAAGAAACCAAAGAAATTAAGGCAGGTATAGGCAGTTTAATGTCCCCCCTAGGGCTTATGGCGTTTAATGGCCCTATGGCAGGTATAGGCGGGAAAATTCCCCCCCTAGGGAGGTGGGCAGAATTGTCCCTATAGGCAGGGTTTCCATGTTGGCCTTAAAAAATAAAAAATACCAGTACTCGCTTCTCTCTCCCGCTGCTCTGAGGCTCTCACTATGAAGCAGGGAGCGCTCGTTCCGCAATAGTATCTTAAGCTGTTTGCACTCCCAGAGAAGACGCGGAAGAGATCGCTGCCGGCGCCCGAGCAATGGCATTGCCTGGACGCTGTCGGGTGACTTGGATGTCGTGTGTGCGTCCCAGATAAATTTTTTAATTTTAACTTTTATTTTTTTTAAAAAAAAGAGTTTTAAGGCTCTAACACTATCAGTTACAAATATACTGATACAAAGAACCCAACCAAAATGCACAATTTACTCATAAGACTGCCTTTTCCACATCTTCTGTCTGAATCCCGGATAAAGAAAAAAAAACTTTAGAACAGATGAGCAAGAGTGGCAATAGTTGGGCATAAAAATTGTAGCGGGCAAAATCACGATAGT